>CAIGRN010037633.1:0-40955 GCA_903798345.1 Fraxinus anomala
AAATATCAATTACCTTAACTATTTTTAAAAGCAGTATTAGTACTTAAAAAAATAATATGCATATAATTTATCCGATACAAAAGACGTGCAACGCAAGTGCTTAGTACTAGTTCTAGATAAAAAGATAAACATATGTTTGGCTATTTATAAATTATTTTATTTAATATCAGTTATATTTCGATGGAATCACAATTACTACTCACTTATCTTTGTATATTTAAAATTTAAAATAATTTAGGTGAACACTAGTGGCTGGTGAACAGTAGTGCGTTTTGCCGGGCATTTTAAAGATTTTCGTCTGTGCATGCCTTGTATTTTGGCGTTTTGGCGCGGGGTGGGGGGTCGGCCTTCACGTTAATCTCAATTATTATTACAAGTTGAAAAGGTAGATCTTGAGCATTTTTGTCGTGTTTTATGAAATCTCGATTTTAGGTGCATGTAATTTTTTCGACTTTTACGCTTTTAGGAACGTTTAAGCGAGATCTAATAGAATATATAAATAACGAGCGATAATAAATTATGAATTTTATGAACCATACGGAAACAAAAAGTATGCCTAACTAACTTAAATCAAAATTTAAGCAATGCTGTACGTTCTTTAACAATAACTCTTAAATCATAATTTACAATTTTAAATATTCCACATAAAAAGCTAAACATACATTTGGCTGTTTATAAATTATTTATTTAATCTCATTTATATTATGATGGAATCACTTAAAATTTAAAATAATTTAAACACTTCCCAAACATGCTCTAAAGAGAGCAAGTGAATGGCATCACGCCTAGTGGAGTTCGATTGTGTAATTTTACATTGAAGAGACAAGTCACTAATAAAGACGAGATGTTTATCACTAATGAGGAGCAAGTGAATGGACCGAATAAGCTTAAAAATGTCGTCAAACGATAAATACTCGAATATTCTATACGTAAAAGCAGTTGATCGTATCAAATCTTACGGACATCCCATTCCATTTTATTAAAGGCTCTGCAAAAACTCAAATTGACAAGCATATTGCCAAATTCTTAGACATCATTCGAAAGTTGTATGTAAACATATCATTTGCAGACGGCCTTGACTCGATGCCTCTACACTTGAAATTCACGAAAGACTGAAAGAGGTGTTGTTAGAAAGAGAAAACTTAAGAGGAATGCAAGAAGATGTAAACATATTTTCGAAACTTTTAATTAAATTGTATTGTTCTTTACTTATTGAGTTGTGATTGATTATGTGTTATTGGAAATATTATTCTCCTGCAGTTTTAGTCCGAAAAATAAATAACACAAACACCGATATGAGATAGAGATAAAACATTATGACATCGTTGTATATTGCTTGGTAGTTCTAAATATTATTTTGATTCTTCGTAACTTT
This sequence comes from Fraxinus anomala, assembly GCA_903798345.1. Classification (NCBI taxonomy): domain Eukaryota; kingdom Viridiplantae; phylum Streptophyta; class Magnoliopsida; order Lamiales; family Oleaceae; genus Fraxinus; species Fraxinus anomala. The sequence goes on from CAIGRN010037633.1 coordinate 1,376, forward strand.
CATAGAGATATATAAAGAATTCATAAATAATAGAAATTGATTCGACTCTACTCGAGAGATTTGCTGGATAATTCAGAAACATCAATTGAATACTATCGATTACGTTATTATTGAAGCCGGTCAAAACACCATTTCTGCTTATTTTAGTTAAAAAGTAAATAATTTGTGCATTTAATTTTCTTTAATTAAAGTTAGAAATAAGTTATTTTAATTATAATTACGCTATATTACATACCTTTAACAACGCATACTTGCGTTTTCAAGCTAATAATACACCATTTTATTATTTGAAAAGGACAAAGAAAAAAAATCTAAACAATATTTCTCATATTTGATAGAAATTATAATCTAAATTTTTATCAAAGTCAAAGTCAACGATTAATTTAAACTACATATTTCATATGACTTATAACTTTTTAACCACACATTTCATTAACTTTTATATAAATCTACTTAAAATCTAATTTTAATTTTCACAAAATAATGACTTAGTTAGATTTTCCTCGATATCCAAACACGGAACAGAGTTTCGTGCTGATACAGTATTTTTTTCATTCCTTGAATTCTCGAGTTATTGAAATTTTGCCCTGCCGACAGATGCAGAGCCAAATGGATGCACGGCCACATAATTCATAATTGTGACTGCTCAAAAACAAACAAAACCATCTCCTTTTCATGATGCCACTCGAGGCCCTTTGAGTTATACACGAAAGATACATAGAAAAAGAAATGGTACGTGAATATATACACGTGTAATGTCTATTTTATAATCGCTATTGCTAATAAACAACTCTCGAACATACTCTAAACCGAGCAGGGACAGATGTATGTGGAATAGCATGGTTTAGGGCAGTCCGTGTTTGGCTTGATTTTTTATTTTCTTATCCGCCCCTGAAACCGAGTAAATGTAAACAATTCAAATTTTATGGAATAGCCCCCCACCTCGACCCTCGTCCAAGCAGTGAACCAAACTAGCCCAGAAGCTGTGGGATGGGTCAATTTTGTCAACGATAACAACGCACGATGTATTCACATGGACTGATGGACAACACCAAAAGGAGACAAATTTAGGAACAAAATAAATTAAATAGTTGATTTAACGTGTCTAACAAAGTCTCTATATCTAGACCTTTGTATAGATGTTATCTATTATTATTTTTGTCTATCGTGTCTTCTTGACAAAGTCCTGTCAATTTGATGGTAAGGTTGTCTTAAGTCATATCATGCGTAAAGTATGTACATATTTAACAGTGTAAATGGACGGGAATCAAATGGAAATAACTGTTTGTACGAGGAATGATCTATTCGAGTGTTCAAATGTCAAAAGTTACACGATAAAAATGATTCGTGCAAGAAAGGAACAAACATCTTGGGCCTATTACCCGCAGGTAAAATTATGTTGCATTAATTAAACCACGTTCCTAAGAGTAAGTGAATATGAATAGACTATCTAACTAAAAACCAGCTGGTACGATATTGCACAAACCATAATTGTTAATAATTTTATTCGAAAAATAATATACAAATTAATTACTCTGTCCCGTGTTTCCAGCTATTTGGGCATGTCGGCCGACTCTCACGTGACCACTCCACGTGAAGTACATTTTCTACACTAATTGGTTCTCTCTCTCTCTCTCTCTCTCTCTCTCTCATGGTTAGACGGTGGAGAAAATGTTTACAATTGTTGTAGGTTCTGTTTTATAGTTCATACTTGCAAAATTTGGTAACATTACTGACTGGCCAATAATTAGGTGAATTAAACGTGACTCATTTGAACGAAATTTTGTTGTGTATGTAAAAATTTAGTAAATTTATTTAATATTCGGAAAAGTGAAAAATCACACTATTTTTTAAACTAAAATTACACCTCTACAGTCAATAAATCCATTCAGAGCATCTCCATTGTTGCCGAAAAATTGGTATGGTAATGTGACATTAGTGTTTGGGAGGATGAGGTTATACGACACGATATTAAATATTGATCACAACAACATGATGAATACAAATACAAGAATTTAATGTGACGAAGGAATTAAAGATTTTATTCAATTATAATTGAGAAAGAATTACAATAATTTTATTTCACACGATGACACGAATATTCGAACTTTTGTAATAAAACAGTTTGTAAAGAATAACCAATTATATATAGGGTCTAGGGGACCTATCGAATCCCTAACAATATTCTTAAAGATGAAAATGATATTAAAAACGCGTTAAATAAAGAAAATAATATTTTTCCAATAAAATACGCGTGGAATAAAAGAAACAATATTTTCTAAAAAGAAATCCAACCGAAATTTAGGTCAAACCCAACAATCTCCACATCGACCCAAATTCCACTGTAATGAAATAAACTTCAAAATTTCTCCACTTGGAGAAAAAATCCGGCTGCGAAGAATGAACTGAATTCTTCAAAGAGAATCAAACTAACTTTTTCAACTAACCAAAAATTTTCTACCTCTTCTGCGATATCCAACTAGGATAAATTAATCCAAACACTACTCCCCAAAATTACCTCGAGTTCAACTAAAAATGGAATAAAAGAAACAATATTTTCTAAAAAGAAATCCAACCGAAATTTAGGTCAAACCCAACAATCTCCACATCGACCCAAATTCCACTGTAATGAAATAAACTTCAAAATTTCTCCACCTGGAGAAAAAATCCGGCTGCGAAAAATGAACTGAATTCTTCAAAGAGAATCAAACTAACTTTTTCAACTAACCAAAAATTTTCTACCTCTTCTGCGATATCCAACTAGGATAAATTAATCCAAACACTACTCCCCAAAATTACCTCGAGTTCAACTAAAACTCACAAATGATTTAAAATTTATCAAATAGGGTTGAAACACGCCTTGAAACGGAATAAACACTGAATGTTTTGTAGAAGGTCTCTTGCTAGATTCAACACCTTCAAATACACTTAAAGCATGCGCAACAACAATTCTCGTACTTATATTCATTGGACCTATTCATAGCAATTGAATATGATGGTATAGCAGGTGGTGGCAAACGACTTTACTCATATCCATAGAACTCGACTGATCTATATTCTTCAACATGTACCCCAAACCAAATCTCAACGGTACTATACCAAACTGAATATCCACTACGGTACTAATTTTTTGCTGATTGCTCTGCACGGATTCAGCACAACTTGCAAGACGTATAACTGGGAGTTTTTTTCGCCCCTCCAATACTACACAGGCACATTTGCAAACCCTTAAAATTCCACTCCACCAAAGAACTTGTACCTTTTTGAATCAAAAGTGTTCAACGAGATAAAAATTTTCTTCAAATCTGGAACAAATCGAATCTGATCAAGTGTTATAACTATCTCATCCACCAGTTTAAATCTGATTCTACCTTACCAGCTACCCTACAAGGTGCGTTGTTCCCATGACCAGACACATGTCGAAACTGTTTCGTATGTTGAAAATAAATCCCAATTGGGACACGTATGAAAATCACAAATTATATCCAAAAATCCAATCATTTTCCAATTTGGACTCGTCGTCCGAAATAACCAACACATCTCCATCACTCAAGTAGTTATCCGCGATATCGACTTCACATGTAATTTCTGATTGTTTTTCCTTTTGATTTGCAGCCAAACTTTCTTTATTCTGCAATTTGTTACAATCCCTTTTGATGTGCTATTTCTTCTTGAAATAAAAACAAACTTGATTATTGAAATTAGATTTTGACGTGCCCCTTCCATAACAATCATGAACAACAAGACATTCTACATCTCTAGTCTCGGATCTAACTAGATGTTACATATTCTCTTTTGAAAATAAAGCATCATACACATATTCAATAGTGGGAGTATTATGACTATATAAAATCGTGTCTCTAAACAAAGCGGGCAACGAGCACAAAGAATTAAGGCCAAATCTTCTTCATCAGCGATGATCTTCTTATAAACAACTGACGATCTTCCAACGATCTGCCTTCTGTCATGCATGAAATTACAAACGCTGCTTCAACTGCAATTTGCTAGTTAGATTCTTAGTCATGCACAATTACTCTAATTTCAACCACAACACAACTGTCGTTTTCTCTTCAAAATATCCTGAAAAATGTTATTCGAAAGATGAAGATGAATTTGTTAAAGCACCTTTCAATCCTTACGTTGTTTTTCCTCCATCAACCAAGTTGAGAGCATCTTATCAAATCTCAACAATGCATCATCCAAATTCATCTGCGTGAACATAGCTCGCATCTTCATTTGCCACAACGAAAATATAGTGCTACAATCCAAAAACAAAATTTCATACTTCATTATTGCCATCAAGAATAAGAACCTCGAACGAATAAAAAAATCAAAGCTCTGATACCACTCGTTGGTGGCGAAATAAGGTTATACGACATGATATGAAGTATTGATCACAATAACAAGATGAACACAAATGCAATAATTTAATTTGGCAGAGAAATTTGAGATTTTATTCAGCTATAATGGAAAAAAATTACAACAATTGTATTTCACGCAATTATTCTAACTTCCGTAATAAATCAGTTTGTAAAGAAGAGTCAACTATACATGGGGGACCTATAAAAACCTTAACAATATTCTTAAAGATGAAAATAGTATAAAAAATGTATGGAATAAATGAAATAATATTTTCCAATAAAAACACGTGGAATAAAAAAATAATATTTAAAAAAAAACCAACTGAAATTTGGGTCGAAAACCCAACAATTGGAATCTTAGACGACTAATTCGAGTTATTTTTAACTAATTAATATGGTTTTGTTTTATGATTTGAAAGATTATTATGTTTGTGAAACGGTTGGCTGTCCGAATTTCTCAGGATATTGAACTGCAATCGAATTTTGGCGCTGTTTAGCAGAATTTGGGTGTCCAGCAAACAAAATGGGCATTGCCCAGTACACATTCTTTTGTGATTTTGTTGCAAAAAAATTCGCACAATCCCACTACGGCTCCAAAATGCCATAATTGAAATAGGTTCTTTTTTAAGTTTCAGATTTTGAAAAGCAAACTGAGCCGTTGTTTGAATTTCATTTCTTGATAATAGATTTTATAAAAAGCGATTTTTTGAAAAATATATAGTTAAAAAATAAGTAAAAGTTTGAATTTATTTGTAAAATTATTTTCTTAAAAAATACTTATATTTGAAAAAAAAAATGATTAAAAAAAAAAGCTTAAACGTGGTTAAATCTCGAGATGGGATAATATTGCCAAAGCATACGTTCATTTTAGACTTAGAGCGGACCATGATACTATTGTTAACAAATCAAGTATTTATTTGAAAATATCGAGCGTACTTCTCTCCTCAAATTAATGAAATAAATTAATCGAAAATCAGTTCATCTCCATCCAAACAAAATCGATCACCTTTCTTGCATATGATCTTCCCATTATAGTTTGTCTACGAACATGTTGGACAAAAAGTTACGCTTTACAAAAAATTAGAAAAAAAAAAAACGGAGGATAAGGATACTTTGTGGATATATATAGTATTCAAATCCTATGAAACATAAGTTATATCCATGTTCTTCTCTATATATGTAGCATGATATGGTACTTAAGAAAAACAAGAAATAAGGAATGATACTTTGTGGATAGTGTAACCATGTTCTTCTCTATCTCTATCGTTCGTCCAATAGGCATTGATAATTTATACAGGTATGTGGTTGTTCTTCTCCCATAAAACAAGATGTGGTAGAGTAAGTTTAAACAGACAAAGCGAAAATAATTAATATTCCTGTATTCCCAAAATCTCATTATGTTCTTTTTCTCCAAAAAAATATTATTTGGGGATTTCTTTTAAATGGGAAATATGATCGTGGATACAAATAGCAAACAAAATAAATTTTAGTGAACATTTGGGTTGGGAAAAGATTAAATTAAAATATAAACAATTATAAGTCGTAAGTCTTGTACAATGATAAATAAATATCAGTGAATTAATTTAGAGCGATAAGATTTTATTTGATTTTAATTTTATATATTCAAGGAAATTTACACAATGATAAAAATGCAATATAATTTTTTTTTTTAATGGATAGATATAAGAATGGTGTATGAAAATAGCGGCTCCCTAAATATACAATATCTAAACAATGAAACAATTGTGACATTTTTGTATGTAGCTATTTTGTACGAGGCATTTTTCAATTTTTTGTTTCGAGTCGTTGTGTTTGTTGTTGTATTTGTAACATTTTGTTTTTTATGCATTTTATGTCGTGATTTAACTACATACATGGTTCCAAGTGGACTCTTAGTTGATTTTTTTTACCAATAGGAGTTGAGCCCTTTGTACCTATATCATATCGAGTTGTTATTTTGTGACTATTTTGTACATAGATGTGATATTTGTTTCAATATTTGTGACATTTTGTAAATGTTTGTGTTATTGTCTATAACAATTTTATGTATACATGTTTCTAATAAAGTATTTGTGACTTGTGATATATGTGCGTGTAATATCTGTTAAGGTGTTTTTGACTGGATCTAAAACCGTCTCACACAAATTAATGGTTGTGATCGAGATTCAATTGAAAAAATAGAGAATCAATGGAATAACGATTTGCTATGTTACATATGTTTTGAATGTAAAGATAATAACAACCTCACTTAATCTGATGATTTATTATGATGAGAGATAAAACCCAACTATATATATATTACGTTATCCTTTTTATAATCACAAATGGATTAATGGTAGAAAATCTTTCTACAAACTTGTCTATTTGCGATATACCTCATATCTATTGAAAATTGCAGAAAATCACCATGTTTGAAACGTTTTGTTCGAAATACCCCATCTGTTTTCAAGACCCGTTAGTTTAACCGTTAAAAACTATAAAAAATACCAAAATAAAAAAAGAATAATTGTAATTTTTGTATCCAAACTTTCTATTTTTTTACAAATTGTATCCAATAATTTTATGTGTGTTACCCACAACTCCAAATCTTTAAAACTTTATTTTTTCCACCCTCAACCCTCTTTATCTTCTTCACCAACCCACTGTATCCTAACCTTTTGAATACCTAACTCACTCCTCTTCCATTTTCTTCCCCAACCCAATAAAGGATCATACTACATTAACATTTAGTTTGACATCATTGTTTACACTTTGCCACGTGCCGACATCACATTGGACAGTTTTCAAACACAACACACTTTCTCGCCCATTTCAATTTAAAATTCAATGGAATGTCAAGCATGATGTAAGGAAATCAATGTACAAATGACTTTATCCTTACTTTGATTGGTGGAAATTTTGATTTCCGTTGTACTGTCACAAGTTAACAACTTTGTTTTTGGATTGGCATGTCGAAGAAGTCTCCCGCATATTGATAAAACGCCCAATTCCGTCACATATCACTTCTTTTTAGCAACCGTGCTTTTCCAATTCCCCTTCTTTTCTTTCTTGGAATGAGGAAAAGAACTCATTAAAATAAAAATACTTGAGCAGGAAATAATCTAAAAACTTCTCCACAATGCAACTTGGCATATGTTTCTCTGGTTTTGGCTATAAACTTTCTGGTAAATCTCATTCTTGTCTAATTAAAGGGTCTAATTTGGGTGGGAATTTTTGTATTTTGGTTTTGGTTTTTGAATTTTGGATTTTTATTTGCTAGGTTGGGGAAGAAGATGGAAGATGAGTGGATTACGTACTCAAAAGGTTACGATGAAAGTGGGTTGGCGAAGAAGATGAAGAGGGGTGGAGGTGGGAAAAATAAAGTTTTAACATTTGAAATTGTGGGTCATATGTATAAAAATATTGTGTATAATTTATAAAAAAATAGAAAGTTTGGATACTGAAAATACATTTATATTCTTTTTTAATTTTGGTATTTTTTTCACAATTATTAATGGATCTCGACGGTATGGAGGTATTTCGAACAAAACTTTTCAAATAAGGAGTTTTTTTTGACGGTTTTTAATATGTAGGAGATTTATCGTAAATGAACAAGTTTGTAAGAGGGTTTCCTGCTATTAATCCATCACAAATTATTATAATTTTTTTTCAAAATAAATACTCATTCAATTCCATTTATATAGACTTGTTTTATTTTTCACACGGATTAAAAAATCTTATTTAATGTTATTGGAAAATCAATTTTTGTCAAAAACTTTCCTATTTTACCATTATTTAATTATTAATGATCAGTAGTAAATTATTATTGAAAATAGTAAAAAAATAAGGATATATTAATAAACAGATAAAATAAAATATTTTTAATAAAGAAACAAGACAATATAATTTGAATAAAAAAATACGAAAATTAAGCTTTAATAAATGGGACGGATTAGTTAATTTTGTTATATGTGAAAATTTAGTTAAGAATTTTTCCCTGCCCCTTTTCTTTTTCCTGAAAAAGTAAACGTCAAAGACCCCCGAACCCGACCCGACTCAGAAAGAGGCACAGTTCATTCGACGACGGCCGTAATTTTTCAACGCCGGCGATAATTTCCTCTACAATATATATTTTTATGGTATAATCTCAATCATATTCTTTAATAAAAATCGAATTTAGCGATATTTGAGAGCAGATTGAGGAGGGAAAAAAAGTAATAATGAAGAGTAGCTCTTGGCAGCAGAAAGAGCTCGCATTTCTCATCCTGTACGCCGTCGTTTTCTACGCAATCGTCATTCGTCGTTCCCTCCAACTCTCCCGCGGTACATCTTTATACTCTGTTACAACTTACATGTATCTGTCCGTATTTATGAGGTTTTACCGATTTCTCTATTTTGGTTAACTGTAACCACAGATCATCACTCCAATCTCTATGGTTTGCGCCCTGGATGGATTCCTCATCGACTTAACGTATGTAAATTTTGTAGTTATTAATTACTAATCAGGCTAATTGTCGTAGCTTATCATTTTTGCTTCAACTACTCTATTTGTTTAAATGAGCAGGTGCTTTTCTTACACGATTTGTCTTGGAATAAATTTAACGAAGGTTTCATTCTAGAAAAAAAAAAGTATATCTGGCATCAGATGCATCCTTCTTCAACTAGGAGCCAAAATTGTTTGCCAAGAATTAGTGTAATCCTGGAATTAAAGCATACCAATTTCAATTGGACATTAAAGCATACCAATTTCAATTGGACATTATTTCAAGTTATTAATAATTAGTATAGCATATCTACTTTGGTAGGGTCATCAAGGAAAGTAGTTTTTGGATTTGTGAAGATCGAATGCTCAATGCTAACAATCAAATCTTGTTAGTAATGGAAGAGATTCAACTAATGTTGCTTGTTAGAGGATATATGGGTGGAACAGAATGCTAGAGTCGTGATTTTAGACCTTAGTCAAAACAATTGTTATATGCCCTTGAATTATTGCGTACATTCTGATATGCGATTCTCTATCTTTCTATTTCAGGACGTTTCTGATGCCCAATGGAGGAATTTTCGTGGGAACTTACCTATTCTCACCATGGTGTTTGGGATTTTCACAGTGGTCGCCTGCATGTTCAGAGCATTATATTGTTTGAAGGCGAAGGGGATGTCAATTGTCTGGCTTCTGATTTCTATGGCTTATTTATCATATCTACATGGAGCCTGGTATGTACTCCATCTCTTTTTGTTTTGCGACTATAAACATTTTATACTTGAGACTGCTATAGTAATTTTAGTGACGCTTTGTTTTTGTTTGCAGTGTCATATTTATCCTAGCTATTGCTTCAGCTAATTTTCTTCTAGTAAAGGTTTGCTTTCTTCTAACTCTTGATGTATTACTGCTGTCCTGTTATCATACTTAATGTATATTGCGTTGTGTATATACATACCAAAACACTGTTTATGATCTCGGCAATTATGTAACAATCATATGTGCTGTATACTTATATTGGTGGCTTAAAATTCTATGGTCATGTTAAGTTAAGATTTTAAAATGTGAGTTTTTATCATCTTATTCATAGGACCAAATAATGCTTCTAATACTCTCACGTTTACCAGATTTTTGTTTCTGCAGATATGTGGAAGGACAAAATACTTCTCATTTGCACTTTGGATTTTCAACCTATCTTTTCTTCTATGTAATCGCATTTATGAGGGATATCCATTCTCCAGTTTTGGGTAACCTCTTTTCTTGTTATGATCTTCAGGATTTTCACCTTTTGTTTGTTCAAGTATTGTCACTTAGGATCATTTTTCTATTTTCTTCGCTGTAGGCAAAGCTGGGCTTATTTGGATAACTTTCGGGGTACCTTCAGATGGCATATTTGCTTTAATTTTGGTACTTTCTCGGCCTCAGTCATTTAGGGTTTCAACTGCAATATTCCTCTTGGAAGTCTGATTTTATTGCATTAGCGAATTCCCATTTTTTTTCATGTGATTGTACTGATTGCCTGATTTTTTATCATTTTCAGCACTACACGTTGTTGTACGTTGCTTCACTTCCACATTCTATATGCCTGTTCCCCTTTTATTCCGGGATAAAGATGTTTCTCTAGAAGTGTTTGCATGTCTGAATAACGTTGTACTTTACATATGTACATTAGTGACTGCAACTTTTAGGTCTTATCCTTTCAACCACCACAAAGTTAAGAAACAATAACAAAAAAATAAACAATCTCAACTTGACAAAGCCTTGTCCCATACTTACCTAGGGTGACTACATTGATCCTCTTCTTCTACTCTGCTTTATTAGGTTAAACCATAGAATCTCAAATAATGGGTAGTTTTCCTCTAGGTTTATCGTTAATATTACTCTATCAATTTTAATAATGGGTGCATCTAAAGGCCTTCACTAAGCCCTTGTTTGATCTTCATTATTTTGAAAATACATTTCTCTCTCTTATTTTCAACCACACATTTTTCAATAAAATAATATTACACGTAAATCCAAAAAAATTTCTTATTTTTTGACCATATGTTCTCCATCAAATCACTATTCCAAAATACATTTTTGTCAAAAAAAATAAAAAAAAAATTCGGCTCAAACAAGCTCTAAGTATGTCAAAAACATCTTAAATGTGTGCTACCTTAACCAAGTCGAATAAATAAAAAATAAGAAATTGATACAAATGTTCTCTCTTGCCTTTTTAATCTCATGGTGTGGGATGAACAGACCTGAAAGATTGCTCCTAGTTCTCACGCTATAGCTTATTGTTTCATCAAATTTTCAAAATAGATATTAACGTTAAATACCGTTTGGATTTAGGTCACATGACCTGTTCAGTTAACAACTTAGAGCTTGATTGAGAATGTAAAGTCTTTAGTATTCAGGATGAAATCGAACTGATTTAAAATTGAACCTAAGGAATATATACGCGTAGAACAAAATGGATTTATGGAATTGCACATGTAACATCATCACATAGTAAATGCAGGTCTACACACTGTACCAATGCTCATATATTTTTGCCTTTGTATGCCTACAGAGATAGATAAGAATGAAGACAGTGTGCAAAACAAGGCATGCTAGGTTTGAAATTGATGTTTTCCTTTTAACATGCAGCATAGATCTTTCTCATGCTTGAGAATGTGTTTCTTGTTGAATTCCATATTCTTCTATGTTGATGGAAAATAAATTTCATTCTGGTTTTCTAATGTTCCTCTCCATGACAAAGCTGTAGATGTCAGCATTATTATTTACTTGCCACGAGTATCATTGCAAGCGATACCTTTAATTATCATAATCAGTTTAAAGCATTTGTATCTTGTGGCACAAATCCTCTTATTCTCACCAACACAATAAAATGTGATCATCTTTTATCTCATCTTTTTTATCTAAATCAAAATTTCCTTCATCTCACCCTTTTTATCTACTTTTTCTTTTCTTTTTTTAGTTGCTTTGCGAATGATAAGCTTTGGATATGATTACCATTGGGCTGATCAATACAATCGTTTTGATCAAAAGGTACTTTTTTACCTCTTTTTGTAGCAGTTCTTTGATGGCTATTTGAAGAACTAATCTTTCATTCCCCTACCCCGCACACACCCTATTGTGTAAGGACCTAGGTTCATCACATCGCAACATGTTAATGCTTTGGAAGTCTTTTTTAGCTACAAAATTTCTTATATAGGAGAGGTTTAATCTAATCTTCGCTTGAAAGCAATGCTCCTTAAAACTTACATTAACTGGATAGTAGACTGTCCTTTGATTTCAGATAGAAAACACATTGTAGGTTGAAACTTTAAACTCCCTGATGACTACAGTAGAAGAGAATATTAGCAGGTTTCTAGCTTATTTAGACTTATATTTTGACAGTAATACTGTTTTCCTACGAAGCACCAACATGGACACGAGTGTCCGATACGATACATGTCAGAACGAAGATACGTGATTTTTTGAAAAAGTTCCGACACGATATGTCACTCGCACGTTGATTAAAATATTATTTTTTAACTTATTTTAATTTAATAGTAATAATTTTTTGTTTTTTTTATATTTATTGGAGGGTAACATGGTAAAAAAAATTAGTCTACATAAAATTTTACATGTTGCTTTGTTAAAGAATAAAGTTGAACAAAAATAAAAATTAAGCCCCTGTTTGGCGGGGATTGAAATAAGATTTTAGTAAATTTTGATAGCAGTTGATGAAATGTATGGTTAGAAAGCTATGAGACCTATGAAATATGTTGTTAAAATGAATTGTTGACTTTGACTTAGATTAAAATCTAGATTTTAATCCGTACCAAATAGGGGCTAAATATATGCTACAAAAAGAAATTTTACATTGCATTAAATGTTATTGGGCCCAACAATTTGATTTGAAAAGTACATTGGTTTACATCCACAGACTTTTTGTTTCCAATCACGTCTCTTCATTCCCTTCTTTCTTCTTCCTTAGTCTTCTTCTTCACAGACTGGTTCCTTTCTTCTTTCTTCTTCACAGTCACCAGTCACCGTTTTCCTCACCGTATGCATTTCTTCATCTCCGACACGCCGCAAGAAACTCCAACTCGCGTCGGCGACATGTTGGAGACGTACCGGTGTCTGGTTTGTCGACGCCAACAGCGTGTTTGTGCTTCCAAGCTGTTTTCCTAATACTAATTGAAGATCATAAAGACATCCCAAATGACTATGCACAGACACTTCTGATAATTTTTTAATGTTTCTGGTAGCGGGAAAAAAGGGAGAAAAACTCTAGGAGAGTCATTCAGTTGAAACTCTACAGTCGCACCCACAGAAGTGCATAGAAGTGTCCAAATTTTCATTGTTATTCAAATGCAATGCATAAAATTTCCTGAAATTAATCCACAACAAGAAAAGCAGTATCATCGACACAAATAACATATGTTGTCAAGGTTTTTTTGCCTTTGAGACTGGTGCTTTCTCACCTTAGAATTGCCTGTGTACTATCTCCTTCAAAATTGATCAAATGAGACCAAGATAAGAAAAATAACAGAAATAAAAAAGTCTCTACCTTCAAACCTCTCCTCCACCTCCCGAATTAATTTCTAGCATATTTGCCAAGCGTTTATGGTTGTCAAGGAGATAGAATAACATATGTTTTTTGTGGAACCTCTGATCAAGAGACTTTATACTTGGGTTATTTCTAGACTGAATAGATGGACATGGTGATCAGCTCTGCTAAGTCAAACAGATTGTTTTTGACACTTAATAATTCATCACAGTATTACACACAAGTGAAAAACTTGATCCAAAATCACATATGTATTATGTTCGCATTATATTTCTTGACTTATTAGTTACTTTTCCTGTTGGCCATTCCAAAATAGGGACAAAATTAGTGTTTCTTCTGACATTTAGATTTCTGTTAATTAAGAAGCACATTCAACGCTGTGTGTACTGTTCATCAGGCAAGACATGCTACCTCCTATTACAGGTGAGCTCCTGCTTCTGCAAGGATTCTTTGAGTACAATTATTTGCTGCATCTCTATTGCTTCAAAAATTGTACTAATATTTTCCTGACTTTTTATTTATTTATTTTTTCAATTTTATTAATACCTTTTCCAGGAGAGAAGTGTCCCAAATGACAGGTTTTCATTTTCAATATACTTGTGTTATTTGGTGTATGCACCGGTTTACATTGCTGGACCAATTATTAGCTTCAATGCGTTTGCTTCACAGGTTTGTACTGCTGGTCTTAATTCTTTGCATTTTTTTCTTGATAAAAAATATGTAGATTTGAAGTCCTTGATATGCTGAAGGTTTTTCTTATTATCAAATTTTCTGGCAACTATTTACTACATCGGTAGTTGGTACTCTTCTGAAGCTGTTTTAGTAATATGGATGCTACACAATGCTATGTTCACAAAGTTTTTCTTTTGCATTCATATGACCTCAATTTTTGTTTTTACCTTGACTGGATTTTCTTGTGTGGAACATCCTTTTTGCTAAACTGCCTGAAGATTTTTCTCAGCTGGAAGAGTATTACCAATATTACAAACTCGAAAAGAGGGTTACTAATATCTATCAAAGGAATTATGAAAAGGGAGACATCTTAAGGATTGCCAGATGCTTTTCAATTTCCCAAAATTTAATTTTTCCATACTTTCTTTTGACGTGGATATATTTATCTCAATTTTCCTGAATTATACTTTATGATTGTCCGATCAATAATAGTCTGTTGTTGTTACCATTGTTCAATCGCAACGACTCTCAAAATGACTTATTCATTTTCGTGACAGTTGGAAACTCCCCAGAAAAATTACTCATCCCGAGGAGTGGCCTGGTATGGTTTGCGTTGGCTATTTAGTCTTTTCCTAATGGAATTGATGTCACATTTTTTCTACTACAATGCATTTTCCATCAGGTGGGTGTCTTACTAATTCAAGTAAATTTCTTATTTGTGATATTTACTCATGTTGCATTATGTGTTAAGAATGAGTTTTCTTACTGTACTTCTAGTGGTGTGTGGAAACAGCTGTCTCCCATGGACATCTTTATTATTGGATACGGGGTAAGTGATGGCATTTGTTATATCATTGTTCTCCTTGATTTGCTAACTTACCACTACTATTCTTTGTTCTTTATTTTCCTTTGATGTAGGCACCGTGTATCCATCAATTGTTCCTATTACATGCATACTGTAGAAGATGACAGTACTTAGATCATTAGTTGAAAATATTGAAGTTGCTTTTTTTCTGTGGCCAGACTGCCAGACCTATAAAATTTCATCCAACCTTTCATTTTCTAGTTGACTAGTTGAAAATAATATGCTGTTTGTTCATTAAGCAATGGATAGATTGAAAGACAAGGTAAGGATTTGTTCCTTGTCTGCAAATGGGGTTTGGAAGAAAATGAACCGTTATAATTATGTGGCTTTACCATTATTAAGGGCACACATAGCATGGAAGTGTGCTTGGGAACATAAATGACAGAACTACAAGACTAAGGAATCAGACATGGCCTCAATCAGAACATCAACAAGCATACACAAATAGAATATAACATAGTAGTCCTATTTTTTAACAGTTAGTTGTTATTGCAAAACAAGTGAAAGCTATCCTTATTCAGCATGTTCTCAAGGAGGATTGATTGGATACTTTATATACAAGCGAAATAGTGAATGGTGTGAATTTGTTTGTATCTCTTTTTTAATGTAATCTTCTTGTCTATGAAAAATTGATATTAGTTATTCTCCATATAACGGCTAAATCTCTCTATGTGATAAAAACAGGTTCTAAACTTCATGTGGCTAAAGTTTTTCCTCATCTGGCGCTACTTCCGATTCTGGTCACTGGTAGGTTTGTCGATATCTCCTAATTGTGTTGTTTCTTGCCTGAAGTTCTCAACAGTCGTCTCTGTTTTTAGTAAATCATATGCGGAATTTCGTAGTGCAATATATTCGGATGAATGGAGTTGATTTAACAAATAATGTATGCATGTAGATCAATGGCATTGAGGCTCCTGAGAATATGCCAAGGTGTGTAAACAATTGCTACAACTTGGAAAGTTTTTGGAAGAATTGGCATGCTTCCTTCAACAAATGGCTTGTTAGGTAAACTTTCTATTTTTTATTGCATCTGCAATTCGTTTTTTAGTCATGCATCAATGCTGCTAACTGGGGTGTTAGGTATGTTTATATCCCTCTTGGAGGAGCTCAAAAGAAGCTGCTAAATGTATGGGTCATCTTCACATTTGTTGCCATATGGCATGATTTAGAGTGGTACGGGTTAACTTCAGAGTTTTTCATAAC
The DNA here is from genome assembly GCA_903798345.1 of Fraxinus anomala. Taxonomy (NCBI): domain Eukaryota; kingdom Viridiplantae; phylum Streptophyta; class Magnoliopsida; order Lamiales; family Oleaceae; genus Fraxinus; species Fraxinus anomala. Next base: position 17,479 of record CAIGRN010037633.1, read on the forward strand.
GACCAGAGATATCCTTACTGTAGTGCAACATAGCTGCTCATCTGATAATGCCTTCGATTTCAGGAAGCTTCTTTCATGGGCATGGTTGACATGTTTATTCTTCATACCAGAAATGCTTGTCAAGTCAGCAGCAAATGCCTTTCAGGTAATGTCAATGCTTTATCAGCCTCATTCATCTAGTTACCTCATCAGGTGAAAATTCACGCTGAATGAGGAATTTTTCTTTTCCAAACAGAGAATGTTGAAAACCCTGTTTCTTATTTCCAGCAATATTTATCCTGGCATCATGTCAAATCTTAATNTAGTTACCTCATCAGGTGAAAATTCACGCTGAATGAGGAATTTTTCTTTTCCAAACAGAGAATGTTGAAAACCCTGTTTCTTATTTCCAGCAATATTTATCCTGGCATCATGTCAAATCTTAATATGTCTGGAGAACTGGTTTTCACATCCTATTGTGTATGTTCTGCACATCACAGATAGCCTTCTTACCTCGATATCATTTTGCAAGTTTAAATAATTAATCAAGTCGCCAATTGGTGTTAGTAAGCTCTCTACGCGCCTTTTTTAATGGTTGCAGAAAATACCTTCTTGGAGATTGAAGTTTCTTTCATTAGAATTATTGATGGATCTTATAATCCCTTACAGGCATCCAACTTTTTAGCCAAGACCAACTTGCTAGCATACCAAACTGACACAGGAGGCCATTTTGAATAAAAGCATTCACTGTTTTCCATCAGTTGGAAGGAAGACTCGAAATTAGAGAAAAATATAATGGATAAGAAACACCCTTGGAATCTCTCTGGGGAAAAATATGAATAGACGAGAAACACCCTTGGAATCTTCTTTTCCAAGAATGTATTCAACAAAAGATTTACATAGATTACATAATAGTTGTAGAATCATAAAATATCCAATTTTATTAAGAGAATGGTCTAAAAAGATTAGGGAACACTATATTAAGACACTCCTACTTGGACAAGGATTTGACTCTAAACTACGTTAAACTGCAGAAAGAACACAAAATCTGGATTGAGCTAAGATATAAGATATCTCTAAGTAGCTTGTCTCAGCTCTCAGAAGAACTCCATACTTCCATGATTATTTGGCTCTTTCTTGAGCCTTTTATGTCCTACATTAGTTCTTATCAAGCAAAATGTGGCAGGTTGTTGCATCATAGCATGCTACCATACAATCTCTCTGTCCAAACCAGAACATAAATGTAAACTGTAGAACAGTTACTATCAAATGTAGAAATTTCAATAAGAGGATACCTGAATGGGACTTGCATTTCCACTCTAACCCTGCATTGTAAAGTCTATCTTCTTCTTTGCGTCTGAAGTGATTCTGCTTGGACTCACTGGTCTTCTCCTTTGTCAGCTTTTTAGGATAAATAAATTACTCCTCGTGAACAAGGACAACTTGACGTATATAGAGTTGGATTTTAATGATTAGGGAAAGAGTATTGAAATATTTTTCAATTAGAGGGTAGAAAGTATAGGGCTTTACAAGACCTCGCACACAGGAGAGAAAAAATGCCTTGAAATTATGGTTTTTCTTCTTCATTTTCCAAGACTAATCACATTTAGAAACTGTGCTGAACGACCTTTTTTGCCTTCCAAGAAATAAGAAGAAAATAATAAATGGCATGACTTTCAGTATCCAGTAGTTAAACCAACCAGTCATAACTACTGCAACTTGATTAAATTTATCGACTGTTATTTATCTTAATATAATTTCTGAGAGATGCTTGCTCATAAGAGAATAGATCAATTTACAACTTGCCAACATACATTATTGCACATAAATTAAGCAACAGAAAAAAGAGAAGGAAAGATATTGTGAATAAACATTTATGAAATGCTTCTTGAGTATGAACATCTGTTCTGCCAGTGTCATGATTTTCTAAATCAATTCATGTTCGTTTACAGGTGAAGGGTGCTTTCGGGGGATTTGTTTTTCGTGAGCTTAGAGCTGTCTCTGGTGCAGTAACTATAACTTGCCTCATGGTATGTCTCTGCTGATTTATCATTAAGCCAAAATAGCATCTCGTTAAGCATGAATGCATCGTCAAGTATTTGTTTACCTTATGGATTTAATTATAAGACAGATTACTGACATAATATTTCAGTGAAATGTCTGGCTGTGCTGGTGCTTTTTAGAGTGAACTGGATGGATTTAATCAATTTCAAATAAGTTCTACAAAAAAAAAAAAAAAGGAGGATATTTTTACGTTAATTTTGAATGCATTAGCTGCTTATTTTGAGAGTTTTGTCCATAGTAGATACAGAAATCTATTGAAGTTGAGCGTGATGCATTAATGTTGCATTTTTTATTCTTTTCCAGATGAAAGCTATAATAATAATGAACCATACACTTTCTGATGAACACATGAGACTTGAGTTTGAGGACCTCCACCTTGATCTTGTAATAATGCACCAACGCATACTGTCCTGGATTTCATTACAGCTTCATTGTGCAAATTGAAGCGATCACCCTATGTTTGGACATGTGCATCCATTTCATATCACTGATAAAAATATGCCTAGAGGAACAGCGTGTGGAGATTGTTCTTTATTGGTATTATATTTATCTTACAAAGTTTGATGTTGTACTGAATTATATGCATGTATCAACATCCTGTTATTGCTGTTGAAATTTCTTGTGGTATGTAAGATTGTGAATATTCAGAATTTTTAAGCAATGTTCTACAGGTGGCAAATCTTGTTGGTTTTGTAATTGGGCCATCAGGCATTAATTGGTTGGTTTCTGAATTCCTCCACAAAGAAGGTATGTTTTCTTGCTTCCTACCTGTAAGAGATGTGCTCGTCACCTCATTAACGTTAGGAGGAGTTTTGCAGCATTGCCTATTCTTGGTGGCATGTTTGTTTCTTTCTACATTGGAACCAAGGTATCAAGTACTCTCAAGTATTTTTATCCATGAACTTTTTGTCTTTTGGTGCGAGTTTAAATTAATTTAAAAAGCTAAATGTGCAGCTTATGTTTCACATTGCTGATGCTAAGCAACGGAGGGATCAGAAAAGATGATGTGAAGGTGTGTTTCCTGTCCTAAATTAAAGAATGCATATTTAGAAGTTTAAACTGGTTCTTATTCCCCTAGTCTGGTTTTACAATATATTATACCTTTTTCCTTAAATTAGTGCAATTGTTTGAGCTTGAAACAAGAATGAAAAGAAGTTCCCACAAAAATGAGTGCACACTTTTAGTTGGCATGATGATGTGTTGGTCATATGGTTAAGTGAGCATTTTGAAAACCAACATGCTTGACAATCATCTTTTTTAGCATGAGATAGTATCTTGAGTCATTGTGATGCTACTAGGCATGTTTTACGTGTCACTTAAGTCAACGTTCTCAGCAATATTTTAAACATTGATTTTCACATTCAACTATCGCATTACTTTTCTCTCAACCGACCTTGAGAAGATCATAATATTTATGAGAAAGGTCAATCACATGATCAAATATTTTCAATTGCAGAAGCCCTTAAAACTATTTTATCCAATCTGAAGAATTCACTACCAAGGGGAAAGGGATTGTTGTCAGGAAGGCTTGGAAGCATGATTTATCACTTGTTAATGTCATTGTCTGATTTTATGTGGCATTTGACACAAATATTGTTGACATAGTTTTTCTAGACACAAGATTTTGTCTTTGTTCTGCAATGCTAGATACTGTTTTTTGATAATTTTCCGATAACTATACTAGAGTAAAATGAGTTTGTTATAAATTTCAGCAAATCAAAATGTGCAAGAGTTTACAATATCAAGGGCTTTCACTTTTTTACCTGTTGAAGGGAAAGAAAAATACATCCTCTCCGATGAACTAATGTCTTCATTTCTTTGTTGATTTCTTATTAATATTTAACCTGCTTCAAGAGTATTATAGTTGCACTCTCACTCATCGTTGATCTTTGGTCGTGTATGGTGGGGATTTCCTCCAGAGCTTGATACCACATGCAGGTAGCAACGATCACAAGCTATTTACTTCTCATAAATTATGACTTCTTTATTAACTTGTAACAGAAAAGACACATATTCGTCCAATCAAATATGAATTTTCGTATTGATTCAATATTCGTATTGATTCTTGACAATCAGTAGATGAGTTCCTTCTGAACTTCTCAACATGGCATGAACCAAAACTTTTCCACAACCATTCAGGCGCTGGAAACGGTCTCTCATAACATTAAGTGCAGCTTCATTTCCTGTTTTTAGATAAATTTCCTCTGAATCAGAGTGGTACCTATCATCAGTGGCCAATTTATGAACGATCACCAACTTCAACCCAACTCCAATTTGGACTGGTCTTTATGCATTAATTTTTATCAACATACACGTTCAACTTCCTCGTTGCAGTCTAACCTTTATCAACAATATTATGATTTTGCATGTACCTAACAATGTCATCTACAAAATTGGTTTGTCAACGAAGTGAAAAATTGTTGATAACCTTAATTGCATTTTCTAGCTTCCCTTCACGTCCAAATTTCGAGCATACTTGGCACGCTTCTCAACCAGGCCTTGGTGAGTACACCAGCGCAACACACAAATGTAACCAATTCAGGTTTTACTCCGCCATCATCCACATATCACCATACAATTTCAATGCTTCATGGTGTAAACCACCTTGGGAATGATTTAAACCGTTGATTCCAAGCAACTAAATCTCTCAGGCATTGCATCGAACCACCTCTTCATGCTGGGAAATTCATCAGTAGCAGCATATGATCTTTATCAAAGTGGTGCAAAAATCATCAATAATACTCTCTATTAACATCCATTACAATTTTATACTAAATTTCTTACACAGCCTAACCCGAAGCCTAAATGATTACAATACTGCTATGGGGGATTAAACCTACCCCCGCACAAAAATTTGAAAAAATAAAAAAATAAAAAAATAGCATCAAGTTAAAATATTAACCACAGGTGAAACTAAACGGACATCAGTAGATGCACAATACAACTAAAACCGGCCAACTACAAGAGAAGTTTGATGGCCTAAATGCATTTATACAAAGAACAAAAGCTACAGGTTACACAAATTATGTCGTTCGGACTTGAAACTCTAACGTAGGAGTCAAAACAGCCAATTTAGGACGTCAACACAAGATTCTAATGGAGTTCCAACTTTGTAATGTTCAGACTTCAAAACTATTTCTTCTTCTTACCAACCCCAGCCTTTGCCTTTTTGTTGGCAGTTCCCTTGTCAGCTTTCTCAGTTGTTTCCTGTATCAATTTACAAAAAACAATCGAAAGTTCTGGACATGAATGCTGATCGATACACATCTAAACAACTTATTATAGAAACTTTTTGTCTGCCTCGAAAGTGTGCACGGAATTTGAAGCAACTCAAACAACAGCTGAAATTTGGTAATCAGGCCACTGTTCTCCAACAAATTTATGAAGAATTTATCACCGATCCTCCAAACAACTTATCGGTTCATGAGCAAGATGCACTTCAGTCATCCAAAAGACTGAATTTCTCCCCTCCCGAAGTTATGAAGGACGGTCCCATCTGTTGGGTAAATTTATAAATTGGTCAAACACCATTTTCAACCAAACTTTCCATCGACCCACAAATAATACACCACTCAAATTCTATCTATTTATAAATTAAATAGTTTATAATTTTTTTCTGAGGGATGCTGAATTTATCCTCTCCAGAATTTATGATTTGTTCAAAAAGTATCGCCTTCTCTACGTAATATTCACCGATTCACAGGACTACATAGACCTCTGGTAAATCACAAGATTAAGTTTTCAACTACTTGGGATTCATCATCACTATTATCATTATCAATTTTTAATAGTGCAGTACTGGTGGCTGCTGTATCATACCCCATGTATGAATTTATTGTCCCTTAAATGATACTACCGCTTTAAAAAATTTAGATGTTCTTGACTTAATTAAAAAACATAATAGTCACAGATCCAGATTCACTGTGGATTTTCAGCTTCATGTGCCAAAGCAAAAGCTTCTGGAAAACAGCACGGACTGCCTCGAGCCCAGATCTAGGGTTGGCAGGCCTATGCTGGAAATGACCTTAGGCCTGAAATGAAGGGATGACTACATAGAGTATATCCTAAGCTTGATTAATGGTTTTGCAGATCCAAGAATGCATTTAATTACCTGTGGGCCAGTACCAAAAGTCATAAACAATCAGAGTGGAGTGTTGTACAAGTCCTAAAAGAAGTGATATGAGTCACTTGCCCAATAACTTAAGCAGAAACATACCTCTTCATGAGGGAACAGGGTAGAGGAGTTAATGGGAATAAAGCAACAAGGTTTCAAGGTAAAATACATACAGCAGACCACCAGAAAATAGAATTAATTTCCTAGATATTGTTACAAACATTGAGCCCATTAAATTAACAATATGTGGTGAGTACAAGAATATACAACTAAAAGACCAACAATATTTTGATATAAGCTAACAAAGAAAGCAATAGAGCACAGATGAAGAATGAGCCAAAAAGATAAATTATCTCAGTCTGCCCCTTTAATGAAATTTTGGGCACGGGGGAATGGCAGCTTTATGGAACTACTAAATAAAAATAGGAACATTCAATATGAGCTGGGACCATTTAACAAAGTAGAATACAACATTCAGCTTTATTTATATTATTCTATAAGATCAATGCAGTAAATGTAGCTAGCAAACAGTAATATATTTGAATCAGACATAGTAAGTGAAGAACTTTTATCACTAAAGAGGAATTGGCATGAAACATGCATTTCAAAACTTCTTGTGCGGTATTTCTTAGAGGTGTGCTGAATGGTAAAACTGGCTCAAACCAAAATTTCCATTCATACCTAATTGCCAAACTTGTACAGTTGCTTTAGTATTTGCTTCTCATTTTTGAAGAATCTCACTATCAGGTTTCATTGAATTTAGAAAATAAGAGTGTATCTATTCACACACAAGCAAACATGTATTGTATGAGATATTAATGAAGTCAGATGTCCAAATCCCATTCAACGACCACTAAAATTGGCAGCGAAGAGACTCTCAACCCCCTACCCGTTCACCATTACTATCTTAGCCTACCAAGTTTTGAACTAGGTACTAGCTTGCTCTCAATCTCTCTCTCTCTCTGTCTTGTGATCTTTCTCTCAGTGAACAGCCAGGATTGTCAAGGACTTGGACACTTCGCCTCCAAGGACACGTTGCTATACCACGTTAGTTTGGTGGAACTCTAGGCATGCTTGATGTTGGATTTGAAATTCGTGGAAGATGGGCAGGGTTTATGTTTACTGGCTGCTAGGGGGAGTCACTGGACTACTGGATATGCCACCTTGCTGGGGTTTTTTTTGCCTTTTTTTTAATTTTATTTTTTCCTGATTCACCTAATCCAGAAACCGAAAATTGAACCAGGTTTTACCAAAACTTTTTGAGTAAAAACCATAACAGATTTTCTTAAAACAGTCCATAATCTACCATGGATTTTGGGGTACCACAAATTTCAGTTTGTAGCAGTACTGGCCAAATGCACAAGCTTAGCTTTGCTAGTGTTACGTTTCAAATGTCTACCTTGAACACCCAGAAATAAGTAACAGCGAAGAGCTTTAATGCTGCAAATAAAAACCCACCTTCCGCTTAATGGGTGCTGATGTGCCACCAACTGGTTTGAAGAACAATTCCAATCTGTTAGAGAGAGATAAGAGTGAGAAAGTGACACTGTTTGGATAAATAATATTCTCGCTTGATTTCCACTCATCCAAAAAAGTGAGAAATGTGCTTAATCGCCTCAATCGCGGGTACTCCCATAAATCAAGAAGTTTTTTGCAGTCATCATTGTGTTGCTTTGTCACCTACGTAACCAAAAAGCATATTGACACAACCAAGGAGGGAAAGGTTAAATGTGTCAAATGCATAGGGCATATTAAATAATATACTCTTAGCATTACAAGACAAACTAGCCCAATTAAATTTTTTAAGTTTCTATGAATCATGCAGAGATCTTAAAAGTAAAACCCATTAACTTGAACCTGGTCCTGATTGCCATCCACTTCATGAAAATTTCAGATACCTTTAGTTTTTGCTCCAATATAAGATAAAGAGATTTTAGAAAGTTGACATTAGAAATCTGTGGGTCAATACGAGGCCTTTCCATGAAGAAATCATGTTCTATCTTTTCTTTTACAGGTAAAATAGGTTCCATGTCCTTATGTGGAACTAAAACGCAGTTTAATTGAAAAGTATTGATTACTGGAAAAGATAGTTCTTTTATACAAGGACAGAGTCTTTATTTATAATAATTTGCAACATTTTACTCTCTTTATATTCTTCAGTTTTCCTCTATTGTCTATCAGCTTGTAAAAGCCACCAGTAAGGAATGAACATTACATACATTCGACAACGAAACAAGTCGTGGAAAGTGTATTAAAAGTTTGCCAATGTTTAAGAGAGATTAACAATCTGCAAGGAAGTTGTTGAAAAGCCTACCTTAACTGTACGTTTACTGAATCTCTCAATATCCTCATTTCCAGCCTGCAATGACAATATAGCATTCATACTGTGAGAAAATGTGTGCAGAAAAGAAAATGAAGAGAAGAACGAGGTATAGGGGTTGTTGCGGTAGGCGCAGAGAACAGAGACAACTTCAATTTTGTGAGGATGGTGTATTATAGAAGTTATTATCCAACCTCTAGAGTATCACTAAGTCCTCAGTGGCATCAGCCCTTTTTGAGTATCTGCATTCAGAAGGCATAACAAAGAATCACAATTAGCAACATCAAGAAAATTTTAATATGGAGTGTAGGGAAAACAATTAGCAGAAAAGAAAGATAATATACCGTTTTGCATGTTTTTGTTTCTTTAAATCTGGAGGCTTCCCCATCAAAAACATAGCTAATATACAAAGGCCAGTGCATATTCAGGAAAAATAAGACATATTTTACTCAGGCAGAGTTGTAATAAGAAAAGAATTAGAATAATTGTAAGAAGGTAAAAGAATAAGTTACACTAACACTGGCGTTATCCCCGCTTCTAAAAGTCTGATAGTCCTAGTGAACATCCCTTGCAAATGACTAAAGAAACATCATCAAACAGAAAACCCATCAAAATACAAAAATGGCAATGGTCAGTGCAAAAGTAAGAAAAAAAATTCCAAATTTTGAGCTAATCAGCAAAGGCAGTGGCCAAAATAATCAGGGTACAAAAGAACCCAAAATTCTCACAGATCACATACCACCACAAAATGCAGTTACGAACAGTCAAAATGAAAATTACAATACAAAAATTTAGAATTTAACTAATCATACTTCAATATATTCTAAAATCAACTGCCACAAATAATTATATGCATAAGATGTGGATGTTTGCATGTGGCTGTAGTGTGATTGATTGTGTACCGAGCACGCCAAATTTTAGCAGAAAATGAACTCCTATTCAAAATCTAATTTCACTTTAAAATAGGATGATATTAATCAAATTTCCTGTTTTAACAAAATTCGGAGATAGATTTTAGTGTTATAGTTTCAAATTTATGGAAAAATATTTAAAATCTAACTTCACTTTGGATAGCCCTGGAAGATTAATCAAAATTCATGTGTTGCCAAATTTCACGGTATTCTTTTGATTTTCAGCGTGATAGTTTCAAATGCACTAAAAATTAGCATGAAGGACAAATACCTCAGTTGCCAGCTATTATAAAGAATATAAATCCAGATGCCTTGTGAATTTTGCAAAGGGTGAGCAGTTTTAACATAGATGAATTTTTTGGTTCTCCAAAAAGTTGTCTGCGTTCAAGCCATGTATCTTTCAATAAATTAATAATTAATTACTATTTTTCTTAACTAAAAAATCTCATGAACAAAGATCAGTTTATGAGTAAGAGTTCGTACCTCGTGACTTCACCAGCTTCATCGGTGAGCATTTCTGTACCACTCCTTCCATAACAATCTGTAATTACCAAGAAAATAACCTAAGCCATGAAAATTATATACAAGTCCACATTTTCTGGCATCCCTATCATCACCATATTATTATAGCCACACTAAGAATATAGCAAAGAAAGCAATTCGTAAGTCAACAAGGTAACATCCATAGAAGGATCTGACACCATCGTAATATTTATTCCTGAAAATTGACCTTATCTACATCTAGAAATATAAGGAAAAGGCAGTTAAATAAAGGAGCATTTATCTTCGGAAATCAGCAGGTTCATAAACTAAAAATAATAGCAAAGCGCCCAAATCCCTTTTGGAGTGACAGTATCACTTCAACGGGTATATAAACACAATTATATGCAAAATAACATACAAATGCATTAAGAAAATGAGTTTACGGACAAGGAATTGATAGATGCTCATGCTGGCATCAATGGCAATTTTCCGGCCGAAATAGCTTTCAAATTTCTGCTCCTTCATCGATTTGGGAGCATTGTCTGCTAGTAGCTTCGTTAATCCCTAAAAATTTGCACACGCGCGAGCACATTCACATAAATTGAAGTTATTAGAGTGAAAATAGAGAATACAGGAATAGAATGAGGCCGAAATATATACCTAAATACCTTTTGATATAGAGGAATGGAAGAAATAATCTGAGTTATTTTGTGAAGACAGAAAAGGCCTGAAAGTTAGTTGCTCGAAGGTTGGGTTTCAATGCTTTCCCGCCTGTTTTGCAACATCTATTGTTCGTCTCCGTGTAAGTTAAAGGTTCTAAAAATATCTACAGTAACCTCCATAAACTATCTTTAGGTTAATTTTAAGTAAATTCAAAATAAGTTTGTTCAACTTATAAGTAGCTTATTTATTCGCGCTTATCCATCTATACTCTGTCGAGATAATTGACGCAGTAATCGTTCTAATATCTGTTTAATGGAGTTTGTCATCTATCCATCACTTATTCACAATTTGTAAGAGAAAAATTAAAACTAGTTTTACAATTTTACTAGCTATATCGTTAACTGATCACATGTCGAATTATTTTTGTTTAACAGGTTAAGAGTACAAAATCCCTGCGGCAAGACTTGCAATCATTAGCAAACTCAAATAACAATTTATTGTTTCCCTCCTTTTTTTTTTTTTTTACAATCCATATATTTTCCAACAGTTATTAGAGTGAAAATAGAGTATACAGGAATAGAATGAGGCCGAAATATATACATAATACCCATTGATATAGAGGAATGGAAGAAAGAATCTGAGTTATTTTGTGAAGACAGAAAAGGCCTGAAAGTTTGTTGCTCGAAGGTTGGGTTTCAATGCTTTCCCGCCTGTTTTACAACATCTATTGTTCGTCTCCGTGTAAGTAAAAGGTTCTCAAAATATCTACAGTAACCTCCATATACTATCTTTTGGTTAATTTTAAGTAAATTCAAAATAAGTTTGTTCAACTTATAAGTAGCTTATTTATTTGCGATTATCCATCTATACTCCATCGAGATAATTGACGCAGCAATTGTTCTTATATCTGTTTAATGGAGTTTGTCATCGATCACTTATTCACATTTTGTAAGAGAAAAATTAAAACTAGTTTTACAATTTTTCTAGCTATATCATTAACTGATCACATGTCAGAATTATTTTTGCTTAACAGGTTAAGAGTACAAAATCCCTTCGGCAAGACTTGCAATCATTAGCAAACTCATATAACAATTTATTGTTTCCCTCCTTTTTTTTTTTCTTTTACTCAAACATCCAAGTTTTGTCCGACTATCTGAGGAGTAGCGGTCTTCCCCCTAATTCGACACCCGAGTTAATCGAATGCAATCGCAATTTATACATACTTAGATCGAATATTAGGAAAGCGATTCTTCTCCCTGTAAACTCCCCTTTTACGATGTGCGAACAGACTCTCAGAGAGAAATCGTTCCCTTTCTTCATCTCTGGTAAAGTAGGGATGGGGCATCAAGAAACAACCTCAACATAAATATAAAGTTCACATAAATAATAATCACCTTAGTCCATGAGCTTAGTGTCAGAGCATAACGTTATGAGGAAAGGAATCTTAGAAAAGATAGAACCATAGAAGAAGAGTAAACACGAAGATATGAGATCTCCAAACAGAAAAAGAAAAATGGAAAACGATATGGATTTGCAGCGCTATTTCCATCTACCCAAAGAAGATTCTGAGTCCAGCTGAAACCAGAAGTATTTAAGTAGCCGTAACATGGAATTCCATCAAAGAACGGCAAGTTCAACGTTTAAAAAAGCAAGCAATGAAATAATTCACACCCATGATTGCTGTACAATATTGAACTCAAGACAGTTGCATGCAATTTGCAAATGCAGCCAAGAACTCAGTTTGAATGTACAAACACAAATGGCATCCAAATGTTTTATACTTCATCAACAGAAGATTAACGAAACTGTAAGAAATTGCAAATGTATTTTCCTACATGTACAAATCCTAGTGTCATCCAGTGATAGAGTGTAGATGGCTTTTCTATACTAAACTGCTGAGAATTCCAAAACCAATATATCACTTCATGTCACCTTGTCCCATCTTCATTAGCAGCAGGCACGTTTGCCGGGTAATTAGATATGTCTATGTCGACAAGGGTAAGGTCATAGGGAACAGAATGTATATTTGATGCGTCCATGAGCGATGACAAGTCCGTTGCCTCTGATTTTACAGTGTCGTGTGCGATTTCAGAATTTTGAGGAGTACTGCTGCCTGAAGATGATAGACCGGATAACTGTATATCTTCCAACTTGTCACCTAACATGTTTTTGTTTTTTCTAACGGTATCCATTTCAAGGCCAGTTGGGACAAAAGTCCGAGCCCTATATTTCCTGGCACCCTCATCACCATCACTGTGGTTGTAGAGCACGTAATCATGATATGTTGGTGCAAACTGTATGATGAAATAAAAGACACCAAAGAAAAGAATAGTCAGGGACTAAAATAGATTTTGCTCCTAAAGAAGCTCGTGTCAAGAGTAAATGAGTGTGAATCGCAATATCACCTGGTGGACGGTATCATGGTAAAAGTCATTTAATTTCAGAGCATGTGCAAGGCTTGCTGACAAGTCACCAGAAATACCAATATTTGCACCAGCATACTCCTTGTAGGGGAATGCATAAAGATGCCCAACAGCCGCAATAAGCATCTCAACACAAATTATAAAATTTTGGAACTCCGCAGCTTCCTCCGTATTTTTTATTAATCCAGACTTCGCGGCTAAAAAAACCAAAACACCCTGCAAATAGAAGCAATTTAATAAGAACAATTCTTAAAACATTTAAGTTGCAGTATTCAGAAGGCACATAAGTTTAGTTACCAAGCATCCAATAAATTTTACACTATACACCAATTAAACACAAGCCTCCATTTTAGATCTGTTGCTTCTATTGATTCCCATAACAACGAATTCAAAAGCAGCCACAGCAATTATGAAGCACCAAGGTGGGGGAGAATAACAATAGGGAAATGAAATCTCAGGCAAGACATGCGAAACAACTAAATCAGCTATGATATAACATTACCGTTTCAAGTAAGGGAAAAATCTCCATGCTTGGTATTATTCTGGCTCTACTAAAGACATCAAAGAACAGCATTTAAGTTGAAGAAAATGGCAAAAGCAATTTTTTTTTTTTTGTATTTCTTCAAGGTGATTTGATTTACTAAGGATCTGAAGTAACAAATCAGTACATAATTTCAAAAATAGCAAATAAGAAATGTTAGATTGCATGATATGAAAGTGTCAATGAACATGGTTTGACCATGGGTTCCTAGCACATATCATGAGTGGCTCTCAGATCATGTTCACAGTCTGAATGATCAACAACAAGTGGAAGTGCATTCCATTCATAGTGATCATCAGTTCACTGTGTTTCAGCAAATTGATAAGAGAAAATATGGCAAAACATTTATGCAAGTTTGAAGGATATAGAAGCAAACAGCGATACAAATTGAAACTGGGAAGCATAAATCAGATGCCAGTTCCGGTTGGGGTCAACAACAAAGCACAATTATGCATGTCTACTTTTATCAGTACCATTAATATGTCTTCAAGAATTTTATATTTATATTTACACACAGAGGGAAAGTCATAGTGGAAACACATTATATGAAAATAAAACGTATATTTTTCAAGAAAAGCAAACAAGTGAGTGTCAGCATATCATCTGGAAATAAAAGGTTAGCCACACAAATCACAATTCACTTAGAGCCCAGCCGATTCAGAACTCATATAGCATCAAACAGAATATAGAAGCCAAAATATGGCAATTAATGTTGGAAGCCTTTCTGGAGAGGAAAGGAAGTCTTTCTATGTTCGAATGGTTAACACCAGAAAGTAACACAAGGTTCCCCATCAACCTTCCAAAACTACAGTAAAACATGCTTTAAATTTAAAGTTGTTTTATAAATGTTGAGACTCAACCAGTGTCTTGCCTGCCAGTAAGTGAGAAATACAACCGATTTGATTATGATAAACTTTGGAACTGGATTGAATGGCTGAAGTAAATCTCTGCAAGCAAGATAAAACACCGCCAAGGCGTAAAGGGCCACTGAGTACGAGATGGTGTAGATAATAGTAAGGTAGAGGTAGGACTGCAATGGGTTGAAATTTCCATCTTGATATTTCCCGTTTGCGTAAAGAATAAGTGTAACTGCAACTAGAATGGGTTTGAGGATCACAAACTGCAGACATCCTTGCTTGCACCTTCTTATGAACCGTCTGCACACGTTGAACAACCATATAAGAAATGTTATTCAGCTAATTATTAGCAAATGCAATCTTTAAATAAGAAACCACGAGCATTATAAAGAAGAGCACACATATACTAAATGGGAAAAAATAATTCCAAACCTACAGCCAATAACAGCACACAAATAACAATACACCAATTAAAGTGCCATTGAACTGTTCATCATTGTTCAATAGGGGGCCAGAAAAAGTTGGGAAGCATAATGGCCTTAAAACTCCTTGAACAACTCACAGAAACAAAGAACGCTGTGGATAAAATAAAATACAATGTCCCTCAGTGTGTTTATAACCAAATAATTGTATCCACTGGTCATGGTTTCAACGATGTTAAGCTATTAAACTATTCTAAATGGATTAGTTAAGGCCCTAAAACTCCTCAAACTGTTCATAGAGGCTTGAAAACCTTCAGGGTAACAGTGACCCAAAATTGAGGATAACCATGACCATGTAAGACACTTTTTAAGGAGTAGAGGATGCATCATGCAGGTATAATACTTTACATTGAATGTATAACGTGGGAACCATAATATATACTCTTCTTCTTTTTTGACCACGTTGAATTGGTCGAGGATCTATTTGTACATTTCAAATCGAGGAATAACATTTATAACTACAAAATAATGGATAAGAAAATCAGGAAACACATGAATATCTACACATGCCCGCACATTCCAAAATTCAGAGCTTAATGAACCCAATATCTGCCAACACATCCACACCCGGTGTTCACCCAATCAACATAATGTGGGTGCACCCATCACTCACACGAAAACATTGAAGTTTGTGGAAACTGAAGAATATATTCTGGAAAGCCTTGAACCACACGAGGGATAAAGATATTTTCACGTGCATTAAACCATTCAAGCAAATGTAGTTTCAAGAGTAGATCACTTACCCATCCAATGGAATTGGGGGAAAGCAACAAGTCATTAAACACCAATTTGGCTTCAGAACTTTGCCGCTAAGACTTAAAACAACAGCCCCTGGGCCACCTACCCATGCTAAGCAGAGTGATAGGAAATTATAAATGACCCAAGCTTCATATCTGGCAAGAGCAAGTAAATGATTCAAAACCATAATATTTATGAAGTGAAACACATAAGATACGAGCAGGTATAACAAATAAAAGTAATCGACCACAACAAGACATATGAGAATGGAATCAAGAGAATTAGCATAGAGAAATCTAACATCTGCTATGTAAGTCACTGAAGTTGATATTCAAACTATAAAAGAATTTATAGAATTTTAAATTACAATCCAAGTATGTGAATGCAGTTCAAATTGCCCATACCAACCGTCAGATATCCAACTTTCTCCCAAAAACACAACAGTCACCATGCTAAACATGCATTTTATTGACCACGACATCCAAGAAACTTAGTGCATATCAGAATGATTGTCAATGCAGGTCTCTCAAACTCACAAAGAACACCACTGACCGAATGTTTCAGAAAATTGTAGGAGTTCCAAGAAAAAGAATGCATAAGGTATCAACAGACCTCTTGCCATAGACTTATGTCCATCAACATCATCTCCAAAGGACCCAAGACCTGAAAGTATTCAGAAATAGAATGGTCTTGGTTCAATTGGGCCAAAACTCTAAATCCAGGGAGCTCAAAATCTGAAAACCATTAGAACTGGGCCTCATTTTGCCAGTTGGGCTGTACCCCTCGTCTCACCCACTGACCAAATCAAACCTTTTCAATGTTCTTTAAAATTTGAAAACAAATCGGTTCCACTTCTGCCCTCTGAACCAATTTTTTCTTATCTAAAGCACTATGTGTCGTTCATTTGGCTCTCACCATATCTTTTCCACTATTACCTATATCAGTTGCCTCTGTGTTTGAAGCTACCTGCCTCTTTGTCTGAAACTTTCTCCAGCTACCATCACATCTCTGCAGTTCTGCATGCCACAGGTGGAGCATCATCACCAAAATCTCTCTCTGTTTTTTCATATGTTTGGCAAATAAGGATTTACATAGCTAACCCCAAATTTATAGGGAATAAGGCTTCGTTTGTCATCATTGTTTACACAGTGTCAACAGATATAAAAATATCATCCCTTTAGTCCACACTTTAAACAACTGGGAACACAGAATGAGATTTACGGTGATGAATAAGTGTGACAATACCAAAAACAAAAAACTTGGAGTATTTATTAATTATTATCATACAACACAGTTCAACAAAAAATTTAACAGGTGCTCATGCTTACACTTCTCTGATTGAATTGAAGTAGATTGCTCTCTTATTGAGGACAAGGGACAAGAAAGACATTAGCGCATAAACCTGTCAACAGAACCAATTTCACGATGCTCAGATTGAGTTTATGCAAAACACGGATGATTATCTGCAATGAACATTTAGCACTACCTTTTATGAGAATTATGGTCATAACTTTATACAGAAAATCATATGCTTCAATAGTCACAGAACATTCTATAGAGCAGAAAATGTACAAATCCATTCAATATGATAATGTTAATCTGTTATACTTCGAGATGGGAAATTAGGAACCATAAGAGGAAACATAGCAGCATATTAGGGGAGAATAAAAATTGTATGGGGAAATGGCTTTGCATAAAGGAAATCTAATAATGAAAGACACGAGATTTGACAAAAATAAAAACAATCATTTCCAAACAGTAGGCTAACACTAATGAAACTAACAGTTTGCCTAACTTAACTAACCAACCATCTACCCCTGCACTCTGGCTCACTGGATAGCGAAAGTAGCAGTCTACATGTTACACGACCAATGCTCGGACTTGGGTGCGAAACGGCCTTACTAGGCTACATGGTGTCAAGTATCTCTAGTGAAACTTTCTTTTCAAGAAAAAATAATTTAGGAAGTTCCAAAAATTTCTAAATATCCCCTTTAAACTCTAGTGATTCACTAGGTCAAAGGACATTTGAAGTATTATGGGAGTCTTTAAAAGCTTGTGGTTTCAAATGACTGGGTAAAATGTATAAAAATGTTGTCAACCAAAACAAAGAAATTTCAGTGGAGAAAGCATATCTTGCAAATAAACAAAGTAATACTTTCCCCTACTAGTAACTCACAGTTCAACTATTACGATGATCATAATTCCACTTGTGGTATACACGCATTGCAAGTTTAATCTAGTTCCCTACCACGTAGCTTCCAAGTCTACCAGTAAAAGAGTAAAAATATAATTTATACATCCAATGGAGAAATCAAAGCTTCACTTCCCTGTAGACTTAAAACCAGTAGACCAATTTAATGCCACGAAGAAACCTGAATAGAATTGTGCTCTTAAAAGTTGCTATGCCCACACTTAAATACTCTACGCTCCTGATAAATGTTGCACCAGACCTTCCATTCACCCTTGTAGAGCATTCTAAAGTTCTTGAAATTTTCATAAGTGAATAACCACCCACACTTAAATACTCTACGCTCCTAATAAATGTTGCACCAGACCTTCCATTCCCCCTTGTAGAACATTCTAAAGTTCTTGAAATTTTCATAAATGAATAACCACGAAACGGTGTAACTAATAAAAAAAAGTCCACAGGAGGGCAGTGAAATACTCACAGGAACCATAAAGATAATACGGACAATGTATCGCTGATAAGTTGGCTCGGTATAATTCAAAAGATGCCTGTAAATGTGGAGTATTGCCAAAGCAATTGCCCCAATGGTACAAGGCAACGCAATGAATATGTAAAATATAGGCCCCATTTGCAGCACATTGACTGCAGATCATTCACCAGAAAATGCCATTCTCTGGAAACCTGAACAACAAAAACCATCCATCAAAATTATGCCAAAAAAAAAAATTTATAATCAACTTAAAAATAAGTACGAACTTCAATTGATAGTAGTTTGGACTCGTTGAACAAAAAAATTTCCCTAAATCTCTCAGAAACGATGAAAACCCTAACCCCAAATGTATATTTACTCCCACGGTGAAATAAAAATCTGAAAGAAGAAACATTAAATAAATTCACATCATCAACTATTCAATAAAAATGCCACAATTCAGTTAAAAAACGAAGCTAAATCTCCGGCAACAACACTTCTATAAAAAAATGAATTATATCGAATTGGTATGTAAAATAATGACCTATCTATCAAATTATAACTATAAATTGCATTACTTATATGAAATTAAACGATCGGAATAGTGCGGCTCACCTAATCAATAAAATTGAAAAGGGGTAAACGAGGAAAGCGAATACCGAGAATATCCAGTTTAACAATTAACAGATATGCTTTGCTGTTGATGTATGGTAGATACCATTATGATATTTAGCAGTGGGAAATTGCGTGCTGGAAGATTAGTAATAATGACGGCTTATCGATCGTGTATTTAATAAGTTAGCAGTGTAATGTGACTAGATAATCAGAATTTCTGTTCTTAATAGACAAAGTTGGAGCATGTTTGGCGTTGCTGCTTTGCTTCTTTTGCATAAGGCGGCCTTTTTGTTCGGTTACTGCTCAAAAGCATTCATAGCCAAACATGCTCTAAAATGTTGAATTTAACAACGACGCAGACCGAACCAAATAATCTGAAACTGTCTAATTATGATAGAATCATATTGTCGTCTAATTGTAGCTCGGGCCAGTGTGAATTTCACATGCAGTCATCCAACTTTCAACGAAATTTCAATTAAATAATTAAATTTTAATTTATTTCAATTAATAAACTTCAATTTTAGTTTCAAATTCATTTATCACGTACGTGATCGGATTCAGAACCGAACTACAAGTCGGGTTAATCTCTAAAAAAAATAAATTTACACATAGAAATTCTTTTTTACTCTAAAAAATTGAAATGGGTTGGGGATCGATCAATTCCTCCCTACATCCATCCATGATCACGTGTTATCCTCCAAATTGATAAATGATATTTGATTTGCAGTACTAGGCACGTGGATCCTCAATATTATTATACTGTAGTATAACAATTTATCATTGTATCATATCATACGAATGTAGACAATAAACATAGTGTAATAATAAATAGACTTCTAACATTTGTAATATAAATACGCTTCTACAAGCCTTAATTTATCGTTTTCTCGATGATGTCATGTATATTGATGACCAGTTACAATATGGCTACAAAATAAGAAATTTTTCTTCAATTTTGATGATGATACATGACAAAATGAGACATGATGATAAAGATTTAAAATTGGATTAAATTGCAATTATAGACAAAAATAATTCAATTGGAAAAATTACTTAAATTTCAAGGACTGCCAATGAAATTAACCGCCCTTATAATATTTAAACATTTGTTGCCGTTAAAAGAAAACAAATTATGCCGGCCAAGGATATGCCATTTTGTTTTGTGAACAAAATAATTGGAAAATTTGGAGTTGCGGTCCCTGACTTCTTAAAAAATGCAACGAGGTCCTTGCTTTCAAATTTTAATGGCATCATTTCAAACCTTTGGGAAACAGGAAGTCGAATGACCTTTGGACGGTAAATGCCCAGAAATCTGTTAGCCCAGCGTGTAAATTACAGTTGAAAAATACTACTTGTACACTCAAATTTACCATCTAGGCAACGAAATGCACGAAATGCACAAGTGCAAGATTTCATAGGCCAGTAGTAACTTTGTTTTTTGTCCACCGACCTATGAAATTTTGCCAACTCTACATTCTGACACACACGTGATAAACTTAGATGTACATTGTTTTTTAATTAAGTCAATAACATCAAAATTTTTGAAAGCAGTAGTATCATTTAAGGGACAATAAATTCATACATGGGGTATGATACAGCAGCCACCAGTACTGTACTATTAACAATTGATAATGATAATAGTGATGATGAATCCCAATTAGTTGAAAACTTAAATCTTGTGATCTACCAGAGGTCTATGTAGTCCAGTGCCTCAGTGAATATTACGTACAGAAGGTGATAGTTTTTGAACTAACTAATCATAACATCTGGAGGGAATAAATTCAGCATCCGTCAGAAAAAATTGATAAATGATTTAATTTATAATAGATAGAAGTTGAGTGGTGTACAAGTGGATAATATTTGTGGGTTCATAGAAAGTCTGATTGAAAATGAAGTTTGATCAATTTATAAATTTACTAAACAGAGGGTCAGACGGTCAGTCTTTCAAAACTTCTGGAGGGGAGAAATTCAGTCTTTTGGATGACTGAAATACATCATGCTCGTGAACCGATACATAACTTGTTTGGGGGATCGGTGATTATTTGAGTTGCTTCAAATTCCGTGCACAGTTTCGAGGCAGACAAAAAGTTTCTATAATAAGTTGTTTAGATGTGTATCGATCAGCATTCATGTCCAGAACTTTTGATTGTTTTTTGCAAATTGATGACAGGAAACAACTGAGAAAGCCGACAAGGGAACAGCCAACAAAAAGGCAAATGCTGGGGTTGGTAAGAAGAAGAAATAGTTTTGAAGTCTGAACATTCCCTAGTTGGAACTCCATTAGAATCTTGTATTGATGTCCTAAATTGGCTGTTTGACTCCCACGTTTCCAGTCCGAACGACATAATTTGTGTAACCTGTAGCTTTTGTTCTTTGTATAAATGCATTTAGGCCTTCCATCTTCTCTTGTAGTTGCATCTACTGATGTCCGTTTAGTTTCACTTGTGGTAAATGTTTTAACTTGTTGCTATTTTTATTTTTATTTTTATTTTTATTTGTATTCAAATTTGTGTGGGGGTAGGTTTAATCCCCGGGAGCAGTATTATAATCATTTAGGCTTCGTTCAGCATACTGAATTAGGCCGTATAGGAAATTTAGTATAAAATTGTAATGGATGTTAATAGAGAGTATTATTGATGAATTAGATTTTTGCACCAATTTGATGAAGATCATATGCTGCTATTTGATGAATTTCCCAGCATGAAGAGGTGGTTTAATGAAATGCCTGAAAGAGATTTAGTTGCTTGGAATAAACGGTTTAAATCATTCCCAAGGTGGTTTACACCATGAAGCATTGAAATTGTATGGTGATATGTGGATGATGGTGGAGTAAAACCTGAATCGGTTACATGTGAGTTTATTGCGCTGGTGTACTCACAAAGGCCTGGTTGAGAAGCGTGTCAAGTATGCTCGAAATTTGGACGTGAAGGGAAGCTAGAAAATGCAATCAAGGTTATCAACAATTTTCCACTTCGTTGAGAACCCAATTTTGTGGACGACATTGTTAGGCACATTTAAAATCATAATATTGTTGATAAAGGTTAGACTGCAACGAGGGGACTGAACGTGTACGTTGATAAAAATTAATGCATAAAGACCAGTCCAAATTGGAGTTGGGTTGAAGTTGGTGATCGGGTTCATAAATCGGTCGCTGATGATAGGTACCATTCTGATTCAGAGGAAACTCATCTAAAAACAGGAAATCGAGCTGCCCATAATGTTATGAGATAGACCGTTAGCAGCGCCTGAATGGTTGTGGAAAAGTTTTGGTTCATGCCATATTGAGAAGTTCGTCATAGTTTATGGATTGACCCGAAGTGCAGAAGGAACTTGTCTACTGATTGTCAAGAATCAATACGAAAATTCATATTTGATTGAACGAATATGTCTTTTCTGTTACAAGTTAAGATGTGCTCTGTAAATAAAGAAGTCATAATTTATGAGAAGTAAATAGCTTGTGATCGTTGCTACCTGCATGTGGTATCAAGCTCTGGAAAAAATCCCCACCCTACACGCCCAAAGATAACGATGAGTGAAAGTGCAACTATAATACTCTTGAAGCAGGTTAAATATAATAAGAAATCAACAAAGAAATGAAGAAATTAGTTCATCGGAGAGGATGTATTTTTCTTTCCCTTCAACAGACAACAGGTAAAAAGGTGAAAGCCCTTGATATTGTAAACTCTTTTACATTTTGATTTGCAGAAATCTATAACAAACTCATTTTACTCTAGTATAGTTATCAGCAAATTATCAAAACACACTATCTAGCTTTGCAGAACGAAGACAAAATCTTGCGTCTAGAAAAACTATGTCGACAATATTTGTGTCAAATGCTACATAAAATCAGACAATGACATTAACAAGTGATAAATCATGCTTACAAGCCTTCCTAACAACAATCCCTTTCCCCTTGGTAGTGTATTCTTCAGATTGGATAAAATAGTTTTAAGAGTTTCTGCAATTGAAAAAATTTGATCATGTGATTGATCTTTCTTACAAATATCATGATTTTCTCGAGGTTGGTTGAGAGAAACGTAATGCGATAGTCGAGTGTGAAAATCAATGTTTAAAATATTGCTGAGAACGTTGACTTAAGTGACACATAAAACACGCCTAGTAGGATCACAATGACTCAAGATACAATCTCAAGCTCAAAAAGATGATTGTCAAGCATGTTGGTTTTCAAAATGCTCACTTAACTATATGACCAGCACATCGTCATGCCAACTAAAAAGTGTGCACTCATTTTTGTGGGAACTTCTTTCATTCTTGTTTCAAGCTCAAACAATTGCACTAGTTTAGGGAAAAAATGTATAATATATTGTAAAAATAGACTAGGGGAATAAAACCAGTTTAAACTTCTAAATATGCATTCTTTAATTTAGGACAGGAAATACACCTTCACATCATCTTGTCTGATCCCTCCGTTGCTTAGCATCAGAAATGTGAAACATAAGCTGCACATTTAGCTTTTTAAATTAATTTGAACTCGCACCAAAAGACGAAAAGTCCGTGGATAAAAATACTTGAGAGTACTTGATACCTTGGTTCCAACATAGAAAGAAACAAACATGCCACCAAGAATAGGCAATGCTGCAAAAGAGGAGGATTGCAATTACTCCACTGC
>CAIGRN010037642.1:0-38483 GCA_903798345.1 Fraxinus anomala
TTGGTTTTATAACGAAATTATTAGATATCTTTACTTCTGAATTTGAGAATTTCTATTGCATTTATGTGTTTCTTATGATATATTCAGGTGCTTTCAAAATAGGAGAGTCAACAATGAGAAGATGGAATCATTGAGGAGAAATTCAAGTGTCACCAGCTAAATCAAGAATGCAGTTTACAGGGGGTACTGGCGCCCCCGCGCCATAGTGTTTACAGGGGGAACTGGCACCCCTGTACCATGCACTGGCGCCCCCACGCCATAGAGTTTACAGAGGGAACTGGCTCCCCTGCACCATTGTGGGGCACCACCGTGCCCAAAAGAGGCGCTCCTGCGCCGCGATGATACCAGTCCGCCACATAAGTCCTAAAACTGATGAGTTTAAAGGGGGGAATATAAATACGGCTGGAAGGGTTCAAAAAAAGGATCATTTTGGGGAAGCAAAACCAGTAGCCATACCATAGAGAAGACCCTTAGAGATTGAGGAATCCACAAATCAACGAGTTTTCTCTTGTTCTCTATCAATATTTTCTATTCTATCAATGTTTAAGAACATGAATTGTGTTTTCTTTTATATTTTCATGGAGTGATTTATTTTTCTAAAGATACAATGTAGCCAACACTAGAGATTATGCTTTAATCATTTAATTATCTATTCTAGAAGTTATTCAAATGGTTTATTTGTGTTATTTACTTTTAATGCTTTTGAATGCTTGATCACCATTTGAATGATATTGAATTTGGGATTTACTATCGAGAGCACTTCTACATAGTACACATGCATGACTTAATTGTAACACACATAACTGATACCTGCAATTTTGATCTCAATTTCAACTCAAATAATCTTTTTCTCATTTAATAGTTTGTGTTGACGCCCTTGGAACTTAAAACATCTCAAACAAAACTTACTTAAATAGATAACATATATTCATCTCCCACTTAGGCTAACAGTGAACCACCCCCATTAGAGTAGAAAAGCCACTAAAATCTGGATTCAACATATGACAATATTTCACTACTTAGGCTAATTGTGCCACATGTTGGAGTTTAGCACATGGCCTCATAGGGAAATCCATTTGCATTGCAATTGTTTTAATAAAGTGAATCAACTAACATTAACTAGGCGTCATCAAATAAAACATATCAATTATATGTGGCAAACATAGATTTTACAACCTGAGGAGACTCGGCCTATTACACACAGTAGGTCTCAATATGTCACAATAGGAGACTCAGTATATTTGTATATTCTCATTAAAATCCCTTAACACCGATGCAGAAATATGTAGTGGGAGCACAATAACATCACGATGCAAGATCACCTATACTTGGATTTTAAAATAAGAGATCATACAAATTATAATTTCATTTTTATACATTCAATTAAGAGTTTATTTGATACATGAATCCAGATCCATTCCATTAGTTACAAACTTTGTCCTCATTACCCAAAACAAGCCAAATGCATAGCAAAATATCTAAAAATGATCGTATTCATTATTTCACACAGAAGCCATCTTATGAGTAATCGATAATTTAAACAAAAACCAATTCAAAAATCCAATCTAGTATTCACTCCAAAATCAATATTTTAAACAACAAAACTCCAATGAAATAACAATAAAATAACTCACAGATCCAATTTTTTTTTTTTTATGAAAAGTAGACAAAAAAGCGAAAATCGAAGAAATTTTTGAAAAATTTGAAGCAAATTTTACATGAATGTAAGAGATAGATTAAACCTTAAAGAAAGAGGTTGGATTTTAGAAATCTCACGATAGATTGGAGATTTCTTATTTATATTTTTAACCAAAAAGTCTCTAGAAGCTCGATAAGTATAAAATTTTCTAAAAGTCATTCTCAATTGAACGCCTCATGATTCGTAAATATTATTAAAAGTTTCAATTGAATACTCAATTCTTTATTGAATATACATAAACTAAACTTTTAGGGAGTATTTAAAAGTTAAATACACAAATGGCCACTCAACTTTGTCCTTGGTGTCATCACGACCACTCAATTTGATTTTGTTTCATCACGACCACCCAAATTGATACTTAATGTCACCATGGTCACCCAATTTAATTTTATTTAACTATGATCATCCAATTTTATATAACTTTTCACAGTGGCAACCCATTTCATATAGCATTTTACTATGGCCATCCAACTTCTTTTCACAATTTTCATTCATTTTAAAAGGGGTAAAACGGTAATTTTGCATTATATCACAATTTTCATTCATTTTAAAAGGGGTAAAACAGTAATTTTGCATTATATATATATATATATATATATATATAAAATAAATTTAAAAAAATTAAAATAAAAACTTATTTAAAAAAAGTTACTTAAAAAAATAAAATAACATAAAAATTATTTTCAAAAAAATGTTACTTAAAAAAAAAAAAAAAACTTATTAAAAAAAGTTACTTAGAAAAATAAAATAAAATAAAAAACTTATTTAAAAAACGTTAATTAGAAAAATAAAATAAAATAAAAAGTTATTTTAAAAAAGACATTCTCTAAAAAAAACAATTATTTAAAAAAATTTAAAATAAAATAAAAACTTATTTTAAAATAAACGTTTTTAAAACTTAAAAAAACTTTTTTTTTATATATAATACAGTTATCGTTTTATTCCTTTAAAAATTAGTAAAAATAGTGAAAAGAAATTGAGTGGCTATAATGAAATATTATATTAAATTAGTTGGTCATGGTGAAACATTATATTAAATTTGGTGATCATAGTGAAATAAAATTAAATTGTTTGACTATAGTGATACTAAATATGAAGTTGGGTGATCAGGTGAAACAATATCAAATTGGGTATCATAATGACATTAAGTAGAAAGTTGAGTGGCTATTTAACCCAAAGTTTGAACTTAATTTCTTAAATTATAAAGATACTAAGTACAAAGTTGAGTGACTATTTAACCCAAAGTTTAAACTTAATTCCTTAAATCCACAATATAACACATCTGACATCGCCTAGTTTTATAAGGGATGTACTTGTCAAATTTCCGTCTAACAGATTGGAAAATATCTACAATTTAAAAAACCAGTTGGCCCAAAATTTCTGAAATATTAAACATTTTGCTTCCCACAAACCTCTCGCCGCAGAAGCTGCAGCGCGACTGTGGAGTGTTGTTTACTTCAATAATGTTTTTGAAACCGTTCATTTCAGCTCCATCCACTTCTAATTGGAGGTAAATTTTTATTTTTATTTTTTCTAATTTTCAGCCGTATATTGCTGAATTGGAAAAGTGAGTTTGTGAACTGTCTTTGCAATTGATGGATTTTATCTATTTTTGTACCTGGGCACTTATTAAAAATGCTGTTTTTTTTTTTCTTTTTCCAATCCCAGTTATCTGAATAATAATGGGTATGGGAAACTGTTACTAATTTTTATTTATAAATTCAAGTTTTGGATTAGGATTTTTCTGTTATAAGTAAATATGAGCACATTTGGCAATAGTCAGGGATATGATTCCATGTGTTAATTATGTATTCATGAATTTCCAGTAAATCTTTTAGTTGTGAGAATGGGATGTATGCAAATGTTAGAATGCTTCAAAGGGCAGAAGTAGTGTGTCTTGGTATGTTGGCCCCGAGAAAATTCATGCAAAAGAGGAAGAAAGTAGAGGTTTTCAAGGATGCTGAGGATGAAATTGAGCAGAATAAATGGAGAAAAGTAATGAAAGAAATAGAGGAAGCAGATTCTGCTGTTTTGGTACTCAAAAGTTGGAGGGCCAAGCATCAGTCTCTACCCAAAGACCTGGTTGTCGGAACCCTGGTCAGATTTAAGCAGCTCAAGAAGTGGAACCTTGTTAGCGAGGTATGCAAAGCTTAGTGCTTTTGTGCTATTTTCCCTAATTTTTCTCTTGAAGAATATCTATTTGGTACTTTTTGTGCTCTCCGTTTATTGCCTTCAAAATGAGAAGAGTTAGGAGTTAGTTAATAATACACCTTGGTTGTAATTAGTCAGTCAAAAAAATAACTATGAATTCTAGACTGAATGCAACATCTTATGCATATGGGAGAAAATTGCAATTTGGATGCATAATGCGCTATCTTTTCTGCAGTAATTGTTAGAAATATTATTTTATTTTTGGAACTAGCATTGATAATATCAATAATCTTGGACCAAGATGTTGATGTAAAAGCATTGTTGACATAGTTACATGAAGCTGTAAAAACATTCGTGGGGGAGATGTAAAACTATGTTGCAGATAAATTCTAATGGATCAAAAACAATACCTAGAACTCAAAAAGCTCCTTAGTTATCTAATCTCGAATGTTGAAGCTATAATGTTTAGTATAAATATTATCATTTGTTTCTTTATCTAGAGTTGAATAAAGCTATCTGCATGGTATTCCTGAGAGGACTTGGATTGAATATGTAATTGATATGAGCCTATTGTTTTTTTGTTGTTCATATCAATACCTTATTTATGCGTTGAAGTTTAGCAATTCATTTATACTCCAGATTCTGGAATGGCTTCGGACTCAGCATTGGTGGGATTTTAAGGAGATGGATTTTCTGATGCTTATAACGGCTTACGGAAAGCAAGGAGACTTCAACAAAGCTGAGAGGGTTTTAAGCTACATGAACAAAAAGGGGTATCCACCAAATGTAATATCCTATACTGCTCTTATGGAAGCATATGGAAAAGGAGGCCAATACAATAAAGCAGAAGCTATATTTCGTAGAATGCAATCTTCAGGCCCCGAACCTTCTGCTGTGACATATCAAATAATTCTTAAAATATTTGTCCAGGTAATCAAATCCTGGAACTTACAGTGTTTTTTAATTTGAATCTCTTATGCACATTCCTCTTATTCCACACAAGGCTGTATGTCAAAAGTAAAGCTGAAGTAATTGATAATATAGAAAATTAAGATCCCTTATTGCGCTTATTCTTGCTATGTAATGATGGCCATAATAATACTTTTTGAGCCTTCTTTTAACATTTTTGCTGTTACCAAAGTTTATTAGCGTCTAATGGTCGAAGTGGGTCTGCATATTATTTAAAATCCATGTACTGGATAAAAAGTTCTCTGGAAAATATTGCCTATTAATTCACTCTGGGCATGGCAGTATGAAGACTCTAACTTTGCTTCTAAATTGAAGCATGGTTATGATGTTTAGTTGTGCTTCGATCAAACTCTAAAACTGGTAAAGTTTAAGGCTCCAGATAATTCTTGATACACATGTTATTTACAACATTGCAATATTTGTTTTGGGTGAAAATATTGGAATTGCTACAAGGAGCTATACTATAAACTAATTGTGATTTCAATGAACTGTTTTAAGGCATGCCTCTATATGTTCAGGATGAAAGAGGCTTATTGTGCTTCAGCACTCTAAAATGATGTGGCTTTTTAGCTACCAAGTCAACTGAAAGCCTGAAAATTGTTTTTTTTTCATAGATCGAGTTTGCAATTCTCATATTCTCTGCATATCACAGCTTGCTGAAACACTCTGTCCTTCCTCGATATTTTGATTTTTATGGACCCACACTAGTTGCTATGAGCTCAATCATCTTTTGATATAAGGTCCTTTGCAATATGCTGTCGAGGAATGATCAACAGATTTTAAATAGTTGATTGATTTAAAGATCAACCATAGTTGGAGGTTAGAAGATTTATTGATCCCTTAAGGTGGTGTTTTTTTCTTTCATGCTTTAATGAACATGGTAAGAACACGAACCTTGCAAAATTGTTAAATAACTGAACTTCATTCTGAAATATATTCAGACGACTACATCAAGAAAATTTGAGGTCTATCTCCCTGCATGTATAGTCTGTATAGGAAACAAGAAGTGGGGTTCCAAGTGCGGCCCAATTTTCTAATGACTCAGCGCTGGTAGTTTCTGTTGTAGCATTTGGAACTGGGTTACAACATATATTATTGTTAGTTTCATGATTTCTTTACATCATTACAAATCAATAAGAATATATACTGTTTTGTTTACCATTAAAAAGGAATCGGAGATATTTTTTGCAATCACGGATCTCTTCTCTTCCATGCAATGTGTTCTTTTTTCCCATTTATTACTGAAATATTGAGTGAACTTCATTTTGCAAAATGAGACTACTGCAGGGAAACAGATATAAAGATGCTGAAGAAATTTTTGAAACCCTTCTAGATGAGCAAACTTCGCCTCTAAAACCAGACCAGAAAATGTTCCACATGATGATTTATATGTACAAAAAAGCAGGAAGCTACGACAAAGCTCGTAAACTATTTGTCTTGATGCCTGAGAGAGGAATTCAGCAAACTACAGTCACATATAATAGCTTGATGTCCTTTGAAACCAATTACAAGGAGGTTGCAAAAATCTATGACCAGGTATTTAAAATTTCTACATCCTTTATATTTTACTGTTGATGGTTAATTTTTATAATTTTTTTGTAAGTTTGCTGCTGGACCTCGATTTACTAATTATCTGTATAAAGTTTCTTTGGACATCTCATTTTACCCATCTCATAAGTATTCTTATCCCGAATTTACTATCTTTTCTGTTATAGCATTGATGTTGATGGTCAGGTAATTTTTCTGTAGAATTGAACTAAACATTATCTGGCATTTTTTGTTCTTTTGTGTAGATTGCACCTGAATTATTTAGGTTTCAGTTCTTGACTTTTTGCTGCTTAACTCTCATAATGAATTCATTAGAATTTTGAAATACATTTATAATTTTAGATGCAAAGAGCTGGTATTCGGCCTGATGTAGTGAGTTATGCACTGCTCATCAGTGCTTATGGTAAAGCTAGAAGAGAAGAAGAGGCATTAGCTGTATTTGAGGAGATGCTTGATGCCGGTGTCAGGTCTGATTCCTTAATATTCTTGCAGTATATATTATGGTTTTAAAATTTGAGATTGAAATAAGATTAAAATAATGGTCCACTCTCTTACTTCAGGAACTCAACTTATTGAAAGGCTTTTACACTGTACAACATTGCACTTTGATCATTTTACTTGCAGCTTTTTGTCTATGCACATTGAACGAATTTGCCGCTGTTAGATGCGCCGCTAATGTTTGGCATGTCTTTATTACGTCTTTCCTAATTTTAGTTATTTTGTGGTACATTTTACAAGTAAAACTAGTGAAGAGAAGTTCGATGTCAGGATTTTTGCCTCAACTACAACTCTGATTTTTGCTTACAATATTTCTGTCTTTGACAAAAGTATATTAGTAGGAAATAAGTCCCAATTTTTTGTTCTTTGAAACTATTGTCTTCTGGGTCTCTTATGTGCACAATTCGCTGCAAAATATTCATTCTTGCCCTAACCAGATGTTTCTTCAACTGTAAACATTAATTCATTGCCAAGTTTTTTTTGAAGTGGTAACTCAATGGACAAATACGTTTTTCTCAGTGATAATTTATAAATTGGACAGCAAATCATTCAATGAGATGAATATGATGTACTTTTCTAGGTCACCTTTTTGAGTTTTCAAACTATTTTCACCACGACTTAAAAACTGCATGTTGTTTCCTTCCAGGCCAACACGGAAAGCATATAATATCTTGCTTGATGCCTTTGCAATCTCTGGAATGGTAGAGCAAGCTCAAATTGTCTTCAAGAGCATGCGAAGAGACAGGTGAATTTTTTAATTAGCTAAAATATTAATCATAGAGGTCTTACTTTCCCCATATTCCAGCCTAATCTCAAAAAATTATTAAAAGATCGAGGAATTCCCTTCTTTCAGACTCTTATATTTTTTATATTTATTGTCGTCTAGGTCTAGTAGTGATTGCACATTATCAAGTCTTTTTCAACATTACAAAAATGTCTGCAACACGGTTTTACTTGTATTTGAGTTACATTAAATTTCTTCTTCCATGAGAATAAGAATTAGTTGCTCAATTATTCCTGGTCTAAATAATATATGTAAGATGGCTAGTGCTAAATGGCCCTATACAATAAACCATTGAACTTTTGCATGAAAATCTATTATATTTGGAAGTCAATGTTTTTTAATGTATTAGAATACACATAATTCTCTTATTCGAAGTAAAATAACTATCCACAAGACAGAGTGAATCGTGATAAGAGTGTGGAACTCTACATGTTGTGGATAGAGAAATCTAAGCATATGAATGCAGCAAGTTTCAAATATCTGTAGGGTGTAAATTTTGTTATAGTGCATTTGTATTCTCCCCGTGTGCCTCTAGAAAAATCACTTTTTACGTAGACCTCGTATAGTATTTCTCAATTTCATACAATACGCTCTATCTTATTCATTACAATCTCTTAGATTTCTCTTTAATCTTTGATAATCAAACCTAGATGCATGATAAAATCCCTCTTCGAGACAACAAGATCCACTGTACTAACTCTGCCATTGTCCTGATTTTTACTGTTACAAGGACATTCCATATACTCTTTTTTGATCTACTATATGTGATGATAACTGATGTTAAATGTCACAGTTGTTTGAGGTGTATTGATTTCTTCAGTTTATAGATATGATCTCTTCAACATGAAATTGTAAGTAACCTTCGAGATGTAGTCAACGAAAATGGCCCTAAAATATACTGAAATATCACCGTCTAAAGGGTTTGAAAAGTGATGAAGAAGAGAGTAAGTGTTTCTTTCCCCAACAATTTTGTAATCAGAACTGCAAAAGAGGAGTCACAACATTCAAGTAGAATGAAACAGTACGTGTTGGCCCAGATTTAATCCTGTGAACTCATCCTTTTTGTCAATGCAAAAAGAGATTAGTCTCTCCCCCCTGTTACCTCTTATTGTATAAGTTACATACCTCGAAACAAATTGTTAAGATGCTGATTTGATCATGAGGATACGCTTGCTCTTCTTGTTGCCAAATACTTTAATTGGTGACATTTCGGCTTTATCAGATGGATTCAAAGAATGATTAGTCGTTTATTTTCAACCATCAAACCATGCTGCAGAGATAACTGATAACCAAAATTTGCACATGGCCTTGCGCGACGAATACACTATGGATGGGATAAGTGTTAATTGCCAAAAAAGTTGGAATCAATTGTATTTAATTGTTATTCAGTGAGCTATACTCAATTCAAAATTGGAACTAATTATTTGTTGTGTTGAATAATGCAGATGTACCCCTGATCTATGCTCATATACGACTATGTTATTGACTTATGTTAATTCCTCTGACATGGACGGTGCTGAGAAATTTTTCAGAAGAATAAAACAAGATGGATTTGAACCCAATCTCGTTACTTATGGAACTTTGATAAAAGGTTATGCTAAAACAAATAACCTGGAGAAAATGATGGAGAAATACAACAACATGCGGGTTCAAGGTATCAAACCGAACCAGACGATCCTCACTACTATCATGGATGCTTTTGGTAGGAACGAGGATTTCTCCAGCGCTGTGATTTGGTTCAATGAAATGGTATCTAGTGGGAATCCTCCTGATCAGAAAGCAAAGAATATTCTCCTGTCTCTAGCAAAAACAGCTGAAGAAAAATTTGAAGCCAATCAGCTTGTACAACTTAATAGGGTCCCGAACAATGTAGATGGTGGTGACATGAGTAGTATGAATGATGAAGATGATGCTGATGCTGATGCAGATGTAGATGTAGACATGAGCCATGCATTTGAAGATAAAGATGAAGACTTGATAATTACTGGTTTGGTTCAATGACATGGTATCTAGTTGGACTCCTGATCAGAAAGCAAATCTCTCTAGCAAAAACAGAAGAAAAATTTGAAGCCAATCAGGTTGTACAACTTAAAAGGGTCCCCAAGAATGTAGATGATGGTGATATGAATATTATGAATGATGAAGATGATGCTGATGCAGATGCAGATGTAGATGTAGATGTCGACATGAGTCATGCTTTGAAGATAAAGATGAAGACTTGAGAATTAGCAGCAGCTATCAACATGCTATTTTGTGCTGGAAGCATAAATATGGAAAAAAAAAAAAAAAAAAAAAGATTGTTAAATGAATGCAATGCATATATGCTAGTCGGATTAATTGCAGACCACTTCTGAAATTTGATGCTTATTCTGGAAAGCCTATTCGGTCATATGTGCATTCCTCTTCCTGTATAATCTTTATCAGCACGATTTTATATCTGAAGGCAAAATACATACAATATATAGGTATGTGATGTTTATGTATTAGAGGGGTCAAAATGGGCAGGTTGGTCCTGCTACGAGACTCGTCTTGAATTTGAACTGGCCTGTCTAAAAATATGGGCCGAGCTTAGCCTAGACCGTCATTCAAATTCAAGGACGAACCCCACCAAGTCTCTACTCCGAATGGGGTAGTTTATGAGTAGAGACGAGTTGTCAAACAAGCTCCTCAAGCATGGTTTAAAAATTTCCGTATCATTATTTCCATTGTGGTTAAGCTTGTGATTACAACTCAACCAGATTACTTATGTGATGGATTACTAAATATGACATAACTAGTATACAAGTACACTTCATCTTCTAATATTATAACTCGTGCATGCGCCGATGAAGATTGAATGTGAAATGTTATTGATCAGAAGTCAAATATTGATTATTTTATTTTTCTGAAAAAAGCTATCATGTCTAGAAGAACTAAGAAGGAAAGTATTTGATGATATCAAAAATTGCACATGTTGATTTTTGAGCTTAAGGAATGAGAATGAGCACGGACGAGATCTTCTGGTATCTGAAACAAAGGCGTTGAGGTGTGTCCTAATCGTCCATTCGATGCTTAAGTTAGAGAGAATTTATGTGAAAAGATATATACTGAAAAAGTACCTAGATAATGAATTAAAATGTTGTATTTATAGAGGTTGGTAGTACATTCTTGGTATGATTAAGTTACTCAAATCCCTAAGTCCTACCATGCTTAAAAGTTGCAACTTGATGGGTATTGTTCTATTGACGTGTGAATAAAGATAAAACTCTAGTGGTTGAGTCCTTTCAGAATGAGGTAGCAAATTTATAGCTAGACTTGACACTTTTATGCACGCGACATGAATTCGTAGAATTATGAATGTCATTAAGTCTCAGTTTGAGTCTCATTTTTATAGAAAAAAATCTGTCAAAAATGATTTTCCCCCCCCCCCCCCCCCCCCCCCCCCCCCCCCCCCCCCCCCCCCCNGTGGTTACTATATACAATTTCATTTTTAAGCAACTAGTTTTAAACATTCAAAAATCAAGTTAATATCGACTAAGGTCCGTAGTCAAAATCCCTTCCTCCGTAGATCTGACGTACTTAGCCAACCTTAGGGATAAATATAGAATTCCTTATGATATTGAACTCCTTTCCACATCTCCTCACGAGCGAGCTTGCTATCCAAGGCAAGGCATTACCGTTAGTGAGTTTTTGTTGAAGACTGGGCTTCGCCTGCAGATCTACCCCTTTTTTTGTGTTGTCCTTAGGCTATATAGGCTGTCCCTTACCCAGCTTATTCCTAATGCTTGTGCCTAACTGCTGGGTTCTTACTTCCTTTGGAAAGAGGCCTTCTTGGGCGAGGACATGCCGTTGCACGTCTTCCAAATAGTATACCAACCTCGATCTTTAGGAAAAGGGGACTCCAGAGGGTTGTATTCTTTGTGTCCTTGGGGGTCGCACTCCCCCTTCGTCGTAGGCCTGCCATCTTCCATCAAAGGATAGAAGGAGATCTGGTTCTAGGTCAGGGAGAAGTGGCAAGAGTATGAGGGTGACATCGTCCCACACGTTAAAGTCCTAACCTCATACTCCGATGCCCGTGAGTACATTCTTTGCTTCTTTGATTTTTGAACTGACGAGATCTGATACTTACATTTTTTGTGGTTATTTCGTAGGATCGGTTGAGCCGTTCGAGTTTACTGAGTGTGACTGGGATACTCTTACTAAGATCTACAAGAAACCCTTGGACTTGCGTGATCGGCCGTTTGATCTCGTCGAGGCGCTTTTTTTGAAGATTTTGGTTTGATGGCAAGGATGGGTAAGATGTCCTTACACTTTGATGTTTTTCTTGACTTTTTTTTATAGAATTTTCCTGACCTTGTTCATTTTTTAGCTTGTAGAAAACTTTGATAAGGGGAGACACCCCACTCCTGACATGGCCACAATCCTCACTGCCACCTCCACCTCTGGGAAAGGGTTGAAGCTCTCATTTGCTGGA
Source organism: Fraxinus anomala (assembly GCA_903798345.1). Classification (NCBI taxonomy): domain Eukaryota; kingdom Viridiplantae; phylum Streptophyta; class Magnoliopsida; order Lamiales; family Oleaceae; genus Fraxinus; species Fraxinus anomala. The sequence goes on from CAIGRN010037642.1 coordinate 12,103, forward strand.
GGGAAGCAGGTGAGGGACAAGATTGAGAGGGTCAGCAAGAAGGCTGCCTCTCAGGAGGAGGGACGACCTCCTTTGCCAGATAAGGGGAAAAAAGCTGTGGAGGAGGAACCTAAGAAGAGGTTCAGAATCTCAGTAGGGCGGGTGGTTCTAGAGACGTCTCTCCTCCCTACTCTGAGGTCCTAGCGGGAGAGAAGCTTTTAAGTAGTTCAATGGCTGTGGCCTCTGGGGGACAGAAGAGGCCAACTATTGTGGAGTCCCAGAGGCAGAACCCTGCCAAAAAGGCGAAGACTTCTAGTGACTCCACCACTTCGGAAGCTCTGAAGTCCAAATTTATTTTGAAGAAGAGGACGGAGGAATTGGCGCCCGTGGCTCTCAGGTTGCTCCCTCTAGAGGTTCAAACTGCTACCACCACCTACCATAAGTACTGGAAAAAGAGGTAGCAGAACTATGTCGTAACAAGTGACACCGTTGACGTCTTCACGACAATGGCCATAGAGGCTGAAGCCCTCTTTAAAAACATTCAATGAAAAAATAAAGAATTTGTGAATAAAGCCTCACAAGATAAGGAGGTTGCCAACATAGCCAAAGCTGAGGCTGAGGCTGAGGCTTTGAAGAAGAAGGAGGCCGATGAGTCTGTGAAGATCGCTTTTTCTTTGGAGGAGATTGAGAAATTAAAGGAGGTCCATTTATCCCAAAGTAAGGTGGCCTCATTTACAAAGCAAGTGGAGATGTCCGATGCTCATCAACGTTTGGCAGCTGAAGCCTTGGAGAAGGCAAATAAAGAGAATGTTGCTCTAAAAGGGTAGGTGGGAGAGTTGAACTCCATAATTTTTGGCCTAATTGAAGAGGTGGAGGCTGCCAGGCAGGAGGCTCAAACTGCTGGTACTGATGTTGAGAAGTGCTTCCTTGCCAACTTCTATTTAACTAAAGTGTACAAGAGCTTTCTGAAGTACTGGCGGAGGTATGCTTACACGGATATGATTGAATGGTTGGAATTAAACATTCAATGCATCAACACGTCGGAGTTAGAGTAGAGTTCCTGGAGGATGAAGCGGAGGAGCTTGAGCCTCAAACTTCGGTAGAGAGAAGCCAAGTAATTGAGCTTGAAGATGATACAGCTGAAGAAGCTGCTGCTGAAGAAGTGGCTCTTGACGCCGTAGTTCCCTTTGTGGATCCTCAACCCCCACCCCCTTATGGCTTAGGACTGTAATGTATTTTTCTTCACATTTTGTTCAAGTGTAATGGCTTTGGCCTACCTTTTCAATGAATGAATGAAGCCCTTCTTTTATTCAACACTTGTTTTTATTTAACTACTACTTCTGCTATACGTTCTGATGTGCTCTTTATGATTTGAAATACTTGTAATTCAACAATTACATCAACTTAATAATAACATCAGAAGCATAACTTCAAAAGCATAATAATATCAAACTCATGAACGTTTGAAGTTCAATAGCATGGAACATGTAACAAGGTCAGACTCATGCAACACGAACCTCAGTAACATAATCAAAACTTACAACAAAGTTCAGAATTTAAATACATCAGATTTCAACAATAAATTTAACTGGAGTTCTCTTAACCACTTCAGAACTTGTTTAACCAGATAATCAAATATATGAGATCAATATGTAATATCTAAGTGACATCAGACCTTTGCACATAGTATTTCGATAATAACTCAAACAATAAAATTTATCCAACTGTTAGAAGGTCGTGTACCTTTGTAAATCTCCAAACCTACATATATTGACATGTATGAGCTGAGGCTCTTTGGTATTTTAGTACTTTTAGTCTGACTTTGTAATTCTATAATTTATAATTTGCACAAGTATAAGCAGCTCGCTTTGCCTTTTACTGTCCTTAGCATGGGTTGAGTGGTTCGTTTATGCTGAGGCTTTCCTAACAACTTTAGTTGTTAAGGGCATGCGTTGTGCCTCACAAGTGCATATGTGGTCCTTTTTGTGAACTTTGCTTCCTTCGTATGGGGTTCTGCGGTTCCCATTCCAAGGCTTTTTTAGCTTTACCTAATGGTATGTGCGAGGTGTTCATGCTTCCCTGCATAGGGGCGGCTTGTCCATGCAGAGGTATCCCCTAGGGCTTTAGCCTCGTGCGGGATATTTTTAACTCATGAACAATATAGTAAAAGTCATTTTCATTGAATTTCAAACTGTATATATAAGATGTTTATATTATTGATAATACTTGCGCAAATGTTCTACATTCCACGGATGAGGTTGTGTCTTTCCATCCATATTCTCAATTTTGTATGTTCCCGTCCGAACCTCAATGCGATAAGGACCCTCCCAGTTGGGACCTAGGGTCCCAAAATCATGCTCTTTAGGGATGGAAATACCCTTTGAAGCACCAATTCATTCAAACGAAATGACTTCTTTTTTACTTTCGAATTATAGTATCTAGTCATTTTTCTTTAATAAATGACTAATCTTGTTTGAGAGTCGTCTCTCCTTTCTTCAAGGAGGTCGAGCTCACATCTCCTCACCTCATCATTATTTATTTCATTAAAATGTATTCGTCGAGGAGTTGGCAGACCTACTTCAACAGGGCTCATAGCCTCGGCCCCGTAGGCCATAGAGAATGGGGTTTCCCCTGTAGCAGTTATGCTAGTAGTTCTGATAGCCCAAAGTACTTGAGGTAGTTCATCAACCCATGCCCCTTTAGAGGCATCTAATTTCCTTTTCAATGTATACTTGATTGTTTTGTTAACACCCTCAACCTGTTCATTTGCCTGGGGATGATGTGGGGAGGATAAATGCTTCTTGATGCCCAATTCCTCACACAAACTTCTAACCTTCTTATTGTCAAACTGTTTGCCATTGTTTGATACAATCGAATGGAGAATTCTGAACCTGCGGATGATGTTCTTCTATAGGAACTTGGAAGTGTTTGCCGTAGTGATTTTGACAAGTGGCTCGGCTTCTACCCATTTGGTGAAGTAATCAATGACGACAATCGCGAAGCTGGAGTTTTCTTTCCCTTTTAGAAAAGGTCCTATAAGATCAATTCCACATTTTGCCAATGGCCAAGGACTGGATACAACATTCAATCCTTGAGAAGGCTGCCTTTGAATGTAGCGAAATGCTGATACTTATCACATTTTCTAACAAATTGTTGCGCATCATTTTTCAAGGTGGGCCAATAGTATCCCTATCTTAGTACTTTCTGTACTAAGGACCAACCTCCAGTGTGGTTCCCACATACCCCCCTTCATGGATTTCTTGGAGTACATAATTTGCTTGATCGCCTCCAATGCATTTGAGCAGGGACAATGAGAAACCTCATTTTTATAGTATATCGTCCTGAAGGATGAAGTGGGTAGCTCTCCACCTGAGTTTCTGAGTCTCTTCTTTTTCAGGGGGTAGGGTCTGGTCCTTAAGGAAACATATGATAGGTTTCATCCAAGATGGAGTGTCTTCAACCCACATAATAGCCTTGCCAGCGACGATAGAAGGTTTGGACAAATGTTCTATAGGCACAAATGTGAGCAACTCAGAATCTTTGCTGCTTGTTAATTTAGATAGTGCGTCGGCATGAACGTTCTCAAAATGTGGAATTTGCACTAAACATTTCAAAGATTGGGATGAAGTCCATAACCAATTTTAGGTATGCTGCCATTGACTTATCTATGGCTGAAATTTTTTCATGAACTTGGCTTACTACTAGCTGGGAGTCATTGCTAATGATGAGCCTCTTTACTTGCATCTCTTTGGCTAACCTTAGGCCAGCGATGAGGGCCTCATATTCTGCTGCATTGTTGGTTGTTTTAAAACTATATCTCACAGCACATGTAAGCTTGTGGCCCTCTGGACTAATTAAGACAACCCATGCTCCTAACCCTGTCTCTCCCATAGATACATCAACTGAAATGGTCCAGGTTGGAAGTTCGGTAAGTTCCATCTCTTCCATTTCTGGAACAAGAGTGAATTCTACCACAAAATCCGCCAAGGTCTGACCCTTGATGGCTGCTCTTGGTTTAAAGATGATATCAAACTCACTTAGTTCCACAGCCCATTTAAGTAACCTCTCTGAAGCATCGGGTTTCTAAAGCACTTGCTTGAGGGAAAAGTTTGTCAACACGTGTATACTATGAGCTTGGAAATATGATCTCAATTTTCTTGAGGCTGTCACTAAAGAGAGGGTCAATTTCTCCATGTCTGGATAATGAGTCTCTACTGCCAAGAGTGCTTTGCTGACGTGGTAAACATACTGTTGGTGATCATTCTCTTCTCTTATCAAAATCAAACTGATGGCCTCGAAAGTTACTGCTAAGTATAATTACACTGGCTCATGATCATTAGGTTTGGAGAGGAGTGGGGCTTGCCCCAAGTGCTTCTTCAGCCCTTGTAAGGCTACTTCACACTCCTCTATCCATTGAAATTTATTTTCTCCTTTGAGGATCTTAAAGAAGGGTAGGCACTTGTCTGTTGCCTTGGAGATGAAGCGGTTCAAGGCTACTACTCGTTCTGTGAGGCTCTGCACCTCCTTTGGTTTCTGTGGTGATCTCATCTCAATCAAAGATTTGACCTTTTTAGGGTTTGCTTCAATGCCTCTTTGGTTGACGATATAGCCAAGAATTTTCCTGACGAAACTCCAAAGGCACACTTTAAAGGATTAAGTTTCATCCGGTATCTTCTTAAAATTTAAAATGTCTTATTAAGGTTTTCAACATGATCCCATGCTTTTAAGCTCTTTACCAGCATGTCGTCCACATAGACCACCATGGTTTTCCCAATAAGGTCGGCGAACATTTTATTGACAAGTCTTTGGTAGGTAGCTCCAGCGTTTTTCAACTCGAAGGGCATGTCCTTGTAGCAATAAAGACCATTGTCTGTGATGAATGATGTGTACTCCTCATCTGCTGGTAACATAGGGATTTGGTTGTACCAAGAATATGCATCCATGAAACTAAAAAGTTCATGTCCGGCAGTTGAATCCACAAGTTGGTCTATTCTGGGAAGTGGGAAGCTGTCCTTAGGACATGCTTGGTTTAAATTTGATAAGTCTACACAAACCCTCCATTTTCCGTTATGCTTTTTGACCAACATTGGGTTCGAAACCCATTTGGGATATACTGATTCCCGGATAAATTAATTGTCGATCAGCTTTTTGACTTCGTCCTTTAGAGCCTCATATCTCTCAGGGTTGATGGCTCGTCATTTTTGTCTATTTGCTATGACCTTTGGGTCGATGTTTAAGTGGTGGCAACTAATCTTTGGATCGATACCTACCATGTCATCGTGCTTCCAGGCGAAAACATCAAGATTTTTTACTAAGAAGCTTTTCAGCTCCTCTTTTGCTTCTATGGGTAGGTTTCTTCCCATCTGTAGATGTTTGGAGGGATCCTGTGGGTCTAGTGGAAAGCTCTCCAGTTCCTCCATAGGTGCTGTTTGAGGCTCGCAGTCAATGACTCGAGGGTCCAACTCTTCTAAGTTGACTGTTTCTTCAACAGTCCTCTCTTCTTCAGAGGTGGTCTATTCTTTACGAAATGCCTCTTCTTCGGAAGTTCATATGACATCAAGGATGTCCCCTTCTTCAGGGACATCGATCTTCTCGACGTCTTCCCCTTATTCAGGGGTACTCCCTTGTTCAGGGACGTTACTTATATAAAGGTCTGTGATAATGACGTTGACAGTCCTTGGTTCAGCTTTCATTAAGGAGTTCGAACAACATTCCCTAGCACCTCACTGATCACCTCGGATAGTGGCTATGCCATTTCAGTTGGAAATTTCATACACAAGTGGTGAATGAAGGTGACAGCCTATAGTTCCTTCAAGGCTGGCCTCTTCAGTACGCCATGATAAGCGGTTATCCACCACTAAAAATTCCATGAAGTGGTGAGCAGTTAAGGGTGCAATCCCCATCTCTATTGCTAGAGTGATTTTACCCCTTGTGATGATGTTATTTCTTGTAAAGCCATACAAGAGGGAACTCATTGGAGTTAGCTCGTGGTCAACTTTCATCTAGTCAAAGGTCACCAAAGATGATATTGACCGAGCTTCTTTTATTCACCAACATTTTTTTCAAGCCATTGTGGGCCACAACTGCCCTCACCACTAGGGCGTTACAGTGTAGGTAATGTACACCCGCTGCATTTTCTTGAGTGAATATGATTGGTGGAATTGTTTTTTTTTTCAGTGGAGGATTGGTTAACTATAAAACTTGTCATAGAAGGGTCTTTTGCTTCTCTAGCATAATTTCTTTGAGAGTTTCCAGATTCTCTCCCAACATGCGGGCCTCCAATGATTGTGTCAATTTCCCTTATGGGTTCCTAACCATTGTTTGTTTTGGGGCTTCATCTTTGCCTATCACCATCTCTAGGCTTTCTATATCATTATCCCTTTCCCTTGGGGGTCATTTCTATTGGGCTGCCTTGGCTCAACATTCCCATGCTGTTGGGTTTGCCTGGGAGGAGCTTCTCTTCGAGGGCGCCTAAATTTTCCTTGATTAGTGTTGCGGAAGTGTATTGCAATATCCCAAGAGTTATGCGATGGCCATAGGATTGATGGTATGTACAATAACTGGGTGCTTCATCCCTATTTCTAGGTTCAGTGCCTCGTCCCTACCTCTTCTTCTTAGCGCTGATGCATTTCAATATCAAGGTTTACCTTTTCATAAGCCAAAGTAGGTACTGCATTAAGTGTTGCCGCAACTAGTACCTGCCATGATTAAGGGGTGTTTGGTGATCCATCAAATGGGAGGTGGAACCTTTCTTCCTTTGCATCTGAGGAGGGGGAAAGTCCCTAGCTGCCCTGTCCTTATGATTTCTCAATTCTTCATTGAGGATTTCTCACCTTATCATTTCTAATAGGGCGTCATAGGTAGCAGAATCCTTATTCTACACGTCTCTCCAAAAGAGAGAATTCATGTCTGAACCTCCTCTTAAGGTAGTCAAAGCTTCCCTATCTGTAACTTGCACACAGTAGGTCATTTCGTTAGTGAAACAGGACAAGAGACTTTTTAGTGTCTCGCCTTGTTGCTGTCGCATATCTTGCAATCGCTGAATGGGCATTTCGCCTTCTTTGTTGGCAGCGAAGCATTTTAGGAACGTCATTTTGAGGTCCGGCCAGCTCTGGATGCTACCATTCGGCAGCCTAGTATACCAAATTTTAGCTCCTTCACTCAAGGTCAAGTGGAAGGCCCTACACTTCATAGCTAGGGTGACCCCTTTCAAATTCATATGTGTCTTGAAATAGTTAAGGTGTTTCGTGGGGTCACCTCTCCCATCATATTTAAGAATTTTAGAGAGTGTGAAGTGGTTTAGCATTGGCACGTTCCTGATAGCTTCTAAGAATGGTGAATGATCATCATCATCATCAAGGTCGCAGGACCTTTGTGGTTCATCGGAATTCACCTCCTCCCCTTGCTGAGTTTGGAGAGGTGGTTGGGAGGGTCCTGCTTTACTCATAGCCTAGTCCCTTTTCTCACGCTTATTTCTAGAAGGAATAATCGGAGGCTCTTCATGGTGAACCAGTTCTGGCCTTTCATTTCGATGAAGCTCCTGTTGCCTATTTCTAGGCATATGAGGAGAATGATGAACCTGTCTATTTCTAGGCGCAGATGGCGAATGAGCCTACCTATTTCTAGGCAGCCCGGGCTTATTTTATCAAAGATACTTGCTGACCTCTTAGGTCACTCCTCTGGTTCATAGTTTGGAGGAAAGTTAAATAAGACCTCATAGGGTCGTTCTGAGGCGTAATTGGTTAACGTATCAACCTCGACCTCCCTTTCTTGGGGAGCTTCCATCCTTGTGTGATGGTATCTAGTCATTTGGCTTTGAACTTCTTCTTCTTCATGGTAGTACCCTTGAAGGTCTTGGAATACATTTTTAGGGGCTGTGTATGGAGGAATTGGGTACCCTCCTCGACCCTGCATGCTCATTAGTATTTCATGCATGACCATGTTCTCTTGAGTTATATTTCTCATGTTAGCTGTCATTGTGGCCATTTCTCTAGTAAGCCTAGCTGCGACCCTGCCTTCGCCTCTAGACCCACCCCATCTATGCTGTGGGGGTCATGGACGAGCAGTTGGGGGAGCTTTTCCTTCTTCAGGGTGTTCCATCGTACTACGAGGTGCACTTTCATCACCACTTGAACTCATTTTTCACAAACACTTTTCTCAATCAAAATTTTCTCAAACTTCCATCGTCTTATACAATAGGCTGACACATTGACAAACTTTATAAAAAGTGTTACATCAATCATTTCTGAGGGATCTTAAAATCTAACGCAATAGACAACGTTGGCTTTATGGGCTTCAGATGGGTCTGAGAGTCTCAGAGAGATCTTTGAGGTGGTTCTCTGATTGGAGAAATTCAACTCATTTTTTTGTTTCTTTAGGCGGTGTTTTAGCCTAAGGTGGAGTGCTTCATCCTTGGGGCAATGTTTCTGCATGGACTTCAGCTCTGCTTGATTTCTTCATGTTTTGACCTCATGGGTCTTCATATTGACTTTTTTGTTGACCTTCTACCTACGTGGATTGCTACATGGCACTTTTCCTTTGAGTCTCGAAGGCGAGGTGTAACACAACTAAAGAAGAAGAATGTGTGTAAGTCAAGAAATTAATCATGAAGGAGCCAAACGAATTTGTGGTATTTAAAGAAGATGGAATTAGCATGCAAATATCCAACTTCATTGATTTTGTGACTAAATTCGATGAAGAAATAAAAGTATTCTTAGTTGAGTTCGAATTGGGTAATCTATGTAAGTCATACCATATTCAAGTGGACAAAACAATATCTTGGAGGATGTTCGAAGTGTGATGCAAAGACAATCTAATCAAGCTAAACAAGACCTCCAAACGTTTATTCAAAGTTCCATGAAAAATCATTGCCTAAAGTCGAGTTTGAGACTATACATCAAGAACTAATGGGAGACAACCCAATTTTCTAGCCTTAAACTTTTAAATTTCTTTTAGTATGCATTGCATATAAAATTTAGAATTCCATTTTAAAAATAGGCATATTTGTGTAGTTTAAAAAAAAAAGGGGGGGGGGGCTTTCACCCGAGAGTTAGCGCCTAGGCGTTGTACTCTCGGTTCATAGGCGCCATCCCCACCCCAATATTATTTTTTTTTTCAAAAAAAAGAGCCAGTGTCTCATCCTTCTCTTTCACACCCTAACCATTAAAATTCCTCCAATTTTTTTTTTTTTTTTTTTTTGGTTTTTTAAGAAAACTCAAATCATGTAGCAAGGGTAAGCATCTCACATATTTGATTCACGAATAAAGTTCAAATTCATCCATTTTTGAATCTAGACAAATGTAAGAAGTTAGCTATTTTTATTTTGATTCTTAAATTGGGGATTTTGATTTTTTAAATTGAATTGTTTGAAATACTTGTGATGTAGTGATTATATTGGTTGTTGAGAGTTGAATGAGTTAATTAATGAGTGGCTACTGAACTTTAGCCATAGTTACTATTTGCTCACAGAATATTAAACGGTTACTCAATGCTCATCGAAATATTAATTAATTTACCCATCCATCACTATAGTCAATTCCATCTATACATGTGGATAAATGTTTCTACACAACAGTTGAGGAAAATGACATCGCATACAAATTGGCTGAATCATAGCCACGTCATCAAAAATTTGTATTTTATAAATAATAAAAAACGTTAAATTGAAAACGTTTCTTCCCCAGATCACCTCTCCCAAATCACGCCATTCCTCCTCAGACTTAGAAGTCAAACCAGGTGCCGCCATGACCATGGCCCCATGTCTAAAGCCTCGACAATCATTCAACCCACAAAACCCACTCGAAGTTTTGCATTATTTTATGGATTTTATTAGGCACTAATTTCAATAGCAAATGAAAAGGATTTGATATGGGAATTAGAGAGAGAATTATTAGGGGCTGATGAATTCCGTAACATTGTCCAAGGAATCCAACTAAATGGTCGATCATTCCTTCTTCCTCAATCTTACTAGATATTGCCTGCACCTCACAAATTATATATGTTGTTGACCTCAAAAAATGAGCCAACAGATGTCGAGCCCACTCTCGCCAAGTTAAACAAATTTCGGCGGGTTTCTACTGGTGAAACGGTGAGAAAGGAAGCAGACTTGAACGTGGGATGTTCTTTACTGCGAGAGACAAAGATGTTCGAGGTCTGATGGGTGAAACAAAGATGATCATGCTAACAACGATCCCCAATCGAGAACCAAAGCGACTAACCAAAGATCTCACTAGAATATGTGGAAGGATAGAAAATAAACGTGTATATAAATTGTAAGATTGTGTATTAAGATATTTCTTTACCAAGTGAGTGTAGTGTAAGATGAAAATGCTCGTAAAAATATTTGTAAATATTTCTTGCTCATTCCATATTCGAGAGTTCAAGATGTGAATAAGAATCTCAATTCCAATTTTTCCAACCCCTTATAAGTTACAAAGAGAAGCTATTTATACTACTTTGGTTGACTGGTGTCCGTTGGATCAAAACCACGTGACCTCATCTCCTTAGTTGAGGTTTCACATCATTGTCTATTCATACAATTGATACATTAATAAGGGATCAGTCGTCCTGTACAATAGGCTGACATGCAGACATTCTCTATTACAAGTGTTACATCAATCACTTATAAAAGTTACTCAAATATATTGTAAGATACATCATCGGCTTCATGAGCTTCGGATGAATTGAGGAAGAATTGAGAGGCTCGGAGTTGGTCCTCTGAATGGAGAGCTTCAACTCATTTCTTTGTTTCTTTAGGTAGTGTTTCAACCCAAGTGTAGCGCTTCGTCTATTGAGGCAGTACCTCGGTACGAGTTTCAGTGGTTTGCATAATTTCTTTGTATTTGACCACTTGGGTCTTCGTTGAATTTTTAGTTGACTCTCTGCCCACGTGGATTGCTACGCGGTACTTTAACTTTGAGCATCGGTGGCGAGGAGTAACAATAGTCCCCCAAGTCTTAGCATGATTATTTATGTAATGCATGGACTTGAATATATATAAAAAATTTAGTAGGGGTGATTTTTACCATACCACAATAGTCTCCCAAGTCTAAGTATAAACATTTATGTTATAGTTAGAATTTCAAATGTGCCTGACTTGTGCAGAATTCTTGCTAGTGTTCTCCAAAGTCGTATACTTAGAGGTATTTCATTTTCTCCGAAGTACCTTTGTACATTCGAAGCTTTGTCTGAACTAGTTGAGGTGAGCTGGGTTTTGCCCTTATTGGGCCTCATAATTGATAATTACAAGGAGCTTGATTTTAATATGGTTGAGGAACACGAGGCATCCTTAATTATTGCGCCCAAATGATTTTCTATCGTGGTACATTTTAAAGAAAAGATAGCTGAGGCAGTTCAACTTCCTATACATGCAACCGTAATTGTATTTAATGCGTAATGATGGCTATCTCCTACACACTTCGCAAACTTCAGGCACACGAGAGCATGTGAAGCAGACGTTCTGATATGGGCAGTAGAAGACGAAGTGGCAAATGTGATGAGCGGCTCAGATTTAATCTTCAAATGAATGGTCAGATGACTCGGATCAACATCCAACGACTGGGATTAAGAGGCCCTCCCTATAAAAGGCAAACACTTGTGGGAAAAACCACTTTGCTTTTTACGAATTTTAGCATTAACATTCTTCAAACTTCAAATTTTCTCTAAGTTTTTTTCTTCAAGAATCTTCCAATTTCTCTTCTTTGTTCTCAAGTTCTTTTTTCTTTCTTTTTACTTTCCTCAATACCTTTGTAACTTTTCCGATGTTTCATCATTACCACTCTCTAACTAAACTCTTAAGTATTTTTTAAATTTTAACTTAAAAACTTTAATCCATGGCATCTTTTGCTTCTGCTAAGAGGAACATAGATCTAAGCGAGTTACCTGATGGAATGGGCATACAAATTACCAATATCGCCGACCTAGTTAGAGCCATTCAGGTAAGGTAAAGTGCACTGCCTTCTAGGAAGGGTAGGAAGAGTAATGATATAAAATGTAGGCAGCTAAAATTTCATCTTCTGTAGATCCGACCCACTTGGCTAATCTTAGGAAAAAATATAAGATTCCTTACGACATATAGCTCCTTTTTCGAGCCTGCTTTCTGAGGCAGGGTTACGTCGTCATTAGTAAGTTCTTACTAAAGGTTGGGCTTTGCCTTCCTTTGCATCCATTTTTTCGGGCTGTTCTTAAGTTGTACGGGCTGGCCCCCGCCCAGCTCATCCCTAATGCCTGGGCCCAATTGGTGGGGGCATATTTCCTATGGAAGAGACTTCCATGGGTGAGTACATGCCCCTACACGTCTTCCAAACAGTTTTCCAACCTCAGGTTTTAGGTAAGGGGGATTCGAGGGGGGTAGTATTCCTTGTGCCCGAGAGGGTCATGTTCTCCCTTCGTCTTGAGCCTACCCTCCTCCATTAAAGGATGGAAGGAGACATGGTTCTGGGTCAGGAAAAAGTGGCAAGAGTGCGAGTATGATACATTTCCCCATGTCAAAGTCCCAACCTCCTACTCCGAAGCCAATGAGTGTTATTTTTGCCTTTTGTTTTCTTTGACTAACTAGATCTGATACTTAACATTTTCTTGTTGTCTTTCAGGGTCAGTTGAGAGCTTCGACTTAAATGAGAGTGATTGGAAAACTCTCACCGACATCTATCGGTGACCTTCCACATCAAGAGACTTCGAAAGTTTGATAATTTCGAAGAGGTTTTTTTGAAGAATTCTGTCTGATGGCCAAGAGGATTATAACATTGTTCTTTTTACACTTAACTTCCACTTAACAGTTTTTTCATTTGTATATGTCTCACCTTGTTGTTTGCCTTTGTAGAAAATTTTGAGAAGAGGAGAACCTTAATCCTGATATGGCCCCTATACTGGCTGCCACCTCCATCTCCGGTAAAAAAGGGGGTTGAAGCCCTCATATGTGGCAACCAAGTAGGTGAGGGACAGTTGAGAAGGTCTATCAAGAGAAAGGACAACCTCCCCAAGGAGGAGCCTAAGAGGAAACAGAGGTTCTCCACTATCGGGATAGGTAGTTCCAATGCCATTCTTCCTCCTCACTCCAGCATCCCAGCTAGAGAAAAATTACTAGCAGTATGAATAGCTACAGCCTCTAGGGGGCAGAAGAGGCTAGCTACCGTGGAGCCCCAAAGGCAAGATTCTACTAAGAAGGTCAGGCCTGTAAGCAACTCCACAGCGTTCGAGGCTCCTCAAAGAAAAAGGCTCGCCATCAAGACTAGGGGCAAGGAGCTAGCTCCTGAAAGTTCAGACTGCAACAGCTACTTTTCACAAGTTTTGGACGGAGAGATCGTAAGACTTTATGGAGACCAGTGACGTCGTAGATGTATTTTCAACAATGGTGAGCCAAGTAGAGAGGGCCATTAGTATGGCTATAGAGGCTGAAGCCCTTTTTAAAAACCTTCAACATAAAAATAGAGAGTTTTTTAAATAAAATATCCCAGGCTGGAGAGGCGGTCGACAAGGCCAAAGCTGAGGTGAAGGCTCTAAAGAATAAGCAGTCAGAGGATTTTGTGAAGCTTGCTTCTGCCTTAGAAGAAAAGTTGAAGAAGGGGGTCCACCTATCTCAGAGTGAGGTAGCCTTACTTATGAAGCAAGTGGAGACATCCGATGCCCATTAGCATTTGGCAACTGAACCCTTGGAGAAGGCTAATAAAAAGAATGTTCTAAAAGGATAGGTGGGAGAGTTGAAATCCAAAGTTCCTGGTCCGGATAAAGAGGTAGAGATTGCAACGTAGGAGGCTTAGATTGTTGGTAGTGATGCGGAGAAGAGTTTCCTGGCCAACTTCCATTTGACAGAGGTATATAAGAGCTTCATGAAGTATTGGTGGAGGTATGGCTACACTGACATGGTGGAGTGGCTTGAGGTGAACATTCAAAGCATCAACACCTCAGAGTTAAGAGAAGAATTCCTTGAAGATGAGGAGGAGCCTGAACCCCAAACTTCGGCATAGGGAAGCCAAGGGATTGAAATTGAAGATGATGTAGCTGAACAGGCTACTGAAAAAGTGGTTCCCAATGCTATAGTTCCCTTTGTGGCCCCCCATCTCCCACATGCTTAGATCTTTTTTATACTTTTTCTATATAAATAGCTTTCAATTTTGCATAAGTGTTAGAAAGTCATGGATCTTAATAAGCTTCAGACTTTAAGCACTTCGAACTTTAATAATAAAACCAAACTTGTAATTTTGCACAAGTGTTATAAGGCCATGTACATTATTAAGTTTCTAAACCATAGCGCTTCGATGTTTATGAACTGAGGCTCATTAGCGCTTTAGACTTTTCTTTAAAACTTTGTTTATAATTTACACAAGTATAGGCAGTTCGCTTGCCTTTCTTTTCCTAAGCTTGGGGTTGAGCGGTTCGCCCATATAGAGGCTTCCTAAGCTACTTTTGTTGTTAAAGGTATGTGCAACACTTCTTGATTGTAGATGTTGTCCTTCTTGGGACTTAGCCCCTCATCGGAGTACCTATGTGTCTCTTCATATGACGGTTCATTTACAAAGAGGCTTCACATTTGAACTTTCTAAATAGGAGGTACTTTTTGTTTTTTTATGAACCTATGCAAATATAATTTAACTTTTTATGTTGCGAACTTTGTTTCCTAAGAATGGGATTGAACGGCTCACCCACGCTGAGGATTCCATAACAATTGTTGTTAAGGGTATATGTAGTACTTCGCGAATTGGAAGTGGTCCCTTTGGGATCCAACTCTTTATTAAGGTGTTCACACTTTTTTGCATAAGGACGGTCCGCCTATGCAGAGGCTTCTCCCAGGCCTTTTTGTCTCTTGGGAGGTATCTTTAATTTATGAACACTTTTGATAAAAATTACTTTTATAAAATCATAAACTATACATAAAAAATATTTACATCATCACTGATAATATTTACATAGACGTTCTACATTCCAAGGATAAGGCTGTGCCTTTCCATCCATATTTTCAATTTTGTAGGTTTTCTGGCCGAACCTCTTTCTTGATGTGATAGGGGCCCTCCCAATTGGGACCAAAGGTTCCTAATTCATGTTCTTTAGAAGATAAAAATACCCTTCAGAGCACCATCTCGTTCAAACGAAATGACTTCTTTTTCACTTTTGCATTGTAATATCTTGTCATTTTTCGTCGATAAATGTCTAATTTTGCATGAGAGTCATCCCTTATTTCTTTAAGGAGGTCGACCTTAAATCTTTGTATCTGGTCGTTAGATATTTCATTGAAATGAATTCGACGAGGAGATGGTAAACCCACTTCCACTAGGCTCATAGCCTAGGCCTTATAGGCCATAGAGAAATGAGTCTTTCTAGAAGCAGTTCTGCTTGTAGTTCTGATGGCTCAAAGGACTTGAGATAGCTCATCGACCCAAGCCCCTTTAGAGGCATCCAACTTTCTTTTCAATGTATTTGATTATTCTGTTGATAGCCTCTACATGTCCATTTGCTTGGGGATGATGTTGGGAAAAAATGTTTCTTAATGCTCAGCTCCTCACATAAATTCCTGACCTTCTTGTTGTCAAATTGTTGACCATTTTCTGAGACAATTGAATTGGGGATTCTGAATCTACAAATGATACTCTTCCATAGGAATTTGACAGTATTGGCTTCAGTGATTTTGGCAAATGGCTCAGCCTCCACCCATTTGGTGAAATAGTCAATGGCGACAATTGTGAAACTTGAATTTTTTCTCCCTTTGGGAAGAGGTCCTATGATGTCGATTGGCCATTTAGAAAATGGCCAGGGATTGGATACAAGCCACATCCACAATAAATGCTAGGGCTTTGAAGCCCTCTTCTGGTGGTGCAAAGCACATAAGGGGAAAATTGGAACATCTCAACAAGGAGCATGCTAAGAAAAGTGATGATGAAGTGGCCCAAATGGGTCGATAAGGGCAAAAGAAACATGGAAGAGCCTCAGAAAAAGAGGAAGTTATCCCACAACACCAGTTCAACTCGGACGTTTGGCAAAACCATTACTCCATCCACTCAGCAAACCCTGTCTCTTCCTCCCAAGCTGATGCAGGCTTCAATGAATGTGATTAAGTCCCATAAGGTGAGGGAGGCCAATGAAGAGGCTACAAAGGAGATAGAGTAGACCTTTGAGGTCGTGAAAAAGGTTGTGAAAAGGAGATAGAGAAGACCCCTGGGAAGTTCAGAAGGTTCTTGGCGGGACAGGATGAGGAGATCGCCCCAGCGATAATGGAGATGCTGCCACCTGAAGTTCATAGTGCCATTGCTAATTTCTACAAGTTCTGGACTGTAACGTGGCAGAACTACGTCTCCAACTGTGACGCATGGACCTGAAGGGGACTCTAGTCAGCCAAAGTACCAGGGCTTTTAGGGTTACCCTTGAGTACCAAGAAGTCCTAAATGATATCCAAACACACAATCGGGAGCAGGTTGAAAAGTTGGCCTCAACGGAGGAGGAGATGAAGAAAATAAAGTCCAAGGCTGAAGAGCTAAGAGCCCAACGAGCTGAAGAGGTAGCTAAATTAGATTCTGCATTAGCGGAGATCAAAGCTCTGAAGAGAAAAGTCCACAAATCCAAGTACGAAGTTGTCTTCTTGACCAAAAGGGTTGAAACTTCAAACAATCAGCAGAAGCTAATGGTAGAAGTTTGGAGAAGGCCAATTTGGAAAATGCTCGGTTAAAGGACGTGAATGGAGTTCCTAGAGACCCAAATAAGACATTACGTAAAGGAGATTGAGCAGGCCAAGACTGATGTGAGGAGGTGGTGAAGGACTACATTGCCAACTTCCACCTGATGGAAGAGTATCAACGCTTCGACATCTATTGGAGGATATTTGCCTTCGTCGAAGTAGTAGAAAGGGTAGGAGACCTTTACCCAAAACTCAATGCTTCTAAATTGAAGGTGGAGTTTTTAGAAGAAGTACTCCAGACCCCAGCTGATGATGCAGTGGAGGCAGAGGGCCAATAGGGTGCTCTTGTGGACAAAACTTCAAACCAAAAACCCCAACCGCTGCAGCATCTGCTAAAGAAGCATCCGACTCCCATCCATCTCCTACATAACATAGGGTTTTTTATATTTTACTTTGTAATGTACTGGCTGAGGCCTCCCTAATGTAAAAATTCCTTTGTTTAATGAAATGCATATTTTTCTTCATCTTATTCAAATTTGAAATGTCTACCAATATCTCTAAACCATATATCTTACAATAAGATTCAAAACTTAAAGTATTAGGACCTTTGTAAAGTATATAACTTTAACAATATGCCTTGCAAGCAAAATTAAAGTAATCACGATGACCTCCAAAACTAAATTATAACTTCAAAGTTTTGGGACCTCTATGAGGTACATATCTTTCAAGCAAATTACTTTTTCATGCCTTCGTACATAACTTCTCCCATGCTTTTGTCTATAGCCGTGAAGTTGCCATTAGCCTGATGGACTACTAGCTGGGAATCACTGTTAATGATTAATTTTCTCTGCTGCATTCTTTGGCTAACCTTAAGCCAGGAAGAAGTACCTCATACTCGACCATATTGTTAGTAGTGTTGTACCCGAACCTCATCCCACAGTTGAGCTTGTGTCCTTCAGGGATAATCAAACCCACTTCTACTCCCACGCCAGTATCCCCCAGACGAAATATCCACAAATAGGTTCCATGTAAGTTCCTCGGGTTCCATGACCTCGTCTGTTATCGGGATGTTGGCAAATTTTGCCACGAGGTTTGCGAGGTGGCCTTTGATAGCGGTTCTCATTTTAAAAACAATGTCAAACTCGCTGAGCTCAACTGTCTATTCTAACAATCTTCCTAAAGAGTCGAGTTTCTGAAGCACTTGCGTAAGTGAGAAGTTGGTTAACAAGAGTATCATGTGAGCTTAGAAGTATGGCCTCAACTTTCTAGACGTAGTGATCAAGGCTAAGCTAACTTTTCCATGCTGGGATAACAGGTTTCTATAGCCAAAAGAGCCTTGCTCACATAATAGACAGGCAATCGGTGGGTGTCTTCTTCTCTTACGAGAACAGCGCTGACCGTATCTTTAGAAATAACCAAATAGAGCTACAAAGCTTCTCCTAATTTAGGTTTTGATAGGATGTGGGCTTGTCCTAGAAGCTTTTTTAGCCCCTGGAAGGCCTCTTCACACTCCTCTATCCATTGAAACTTCTTACCCCCTTTCAAGATTTTAAAGAATGGGAAGCAATTGTCGGTGGCGTTAGAGACGAAACGGGTTAAGGCTGCTACAAGCCCAGTCAAGCTTTGTACCTCCTTTGGCTTTGTGGGAGACTTCATCTCTATCAGGGCCCAAATTTTCATTGGATCTGCCTTTATGCCCCTTTGATTAACCATGTACCCTAGGAATTTACCAAAGGTAAATCCAAACACACATTTAAGGGGGTTTAACCTCATTTGTACCTTCGTAGGATTTGAAAAGTTTCATCCAAATGTTTTACATGGTCATCCACCTTTAAGCTTTTCACGACATGTCATCTACATAGACTTCCATGGTTCTGTCAATGAAGTTGGTAAACATTTTGTTAACAAGTCTCTAGTACGTAACACCGGCATTCTTTAGCCAAAAGGCATCATCTTGTAACAATAAAGACCTTTGTCCATGATGAAAGATGTGATTTCCTCATTTATCGAGTGTAGTCATATTTGATTATAGCTTGAGTAGGCATCTATAAAACTCATTAGTTCGTGCCCAACAGTGGAGTCCACAAGTTGGTCTATCCTTGGAAGGGAAAAGCTATCCTTTAGGCAAGCCTGGTTAAGGTTGGAGAAGTCTATGCATACCCTCTATTTACTGTTGTGTTTCTTTACCAAGACTAGATTTGAGACCTACTTTGGATAAATGGCCTCCCTATTGAAGCCATTCTTTATCAACTTTTGTACTTCATCCTTAAGGGCCTCATATCTTTTCGAGTTGAGGGCCCTTCTCTTTTGTTTATATGGGGCAACATTAGGATCAATTTTCAGGTAGTGACAACTGACCTTCGGATCAATGCCTACCATGTCCTCATGCCTCCATGCAAAAAAATCAAGATTCTTACGCAAACACTCATTTACCCTCTCTTTGGTCTTCGAAGGTAAGTCTTTTTCCAGTTGCAATGCCTTACTGGGGTCTCGAAGATCTACTAGAAAGCTTTCTAGCTCCTTCACTAGTGTTGTTCGGGATTCACATTCAATGATACGTGGGTACAATTCGTCATTCTCGACCACATGCTCAGGGACATCTGTCATTTCGATGTCTTCTCGATTGGAATTTTGGTCTCCTAGGATGTCTACCATATCAACGTCCGTTACCACCATGTTGACGCCATGGGCTTAGCCTTTCTTATTGAATTGAGGTAACACTTACTTCTCTTTGGTCATCCCTAATTGTGGCAATTCTGTGCTCAATAGGGAACTTCATGCATAGTTGGTGAGTAGAGGTGACAAACCATAAATCCTTTAGAATGGGTCTACCTAGAACCCCATGGTAAGTCGACATATTATCTACTACGAAAAATTCCATGAAGTTCAAAACTATTCGGGATGGCTCTCCAATTTCCACAGCAAGGGTTATTTTTTCCTTCGAACGATGCAATCACCAATGGAACCGTATAAGAGGGTCGTGATGGGGGGTTAATTCGTGATCAACAATCATCTTGTTGAAAGTAGCCCCGAAAAGGATGTGATGAAGTTACCATTATCAATCAACAGTCATTTCAAACCATTATGGGCTACAATGGCTCTCACACAAGGGCTTTACAATGAGGAAATGCACATCCTTGGCATCTTCCTGAGTAAATGCAAATAAAGGTATCTGCCCTTGAGAGCTACTCTTTACTATGTAGCTAGTCATTGGAGGGTCTTTGGCTTTCCTAACATAGTTCCTCTAGAAGTTCTTTGTAATGCCCGTAACATATGGTCCTCCAAAAATCGTATCGATTTCATGGATTGGAGCATTTTCCAGGTAGGCTAAGGGGGTCTCCATGTTGTTATTGCACCTCTCTGGGGCTTTCTCTATCATGTTCTCTCAGTCGTGGAGATGACTCTAATGGGAGGATCTTGCCTCCTCATGCCTAGGCCTTTGATCCTGCCTAGGTAGGGGCATGTCCCTAAGAGGGTGATTATCTCACTGGTTGTTTCGTGTACTCGTCTGCCTAGGATGTTGGGCTATATCCCTATAGTCTACTGTGTTATGATTGTAGGAGTTATGATAAGTACAATATTGAGGGGTATTCGGCCTATTCCTAGGCCCCAAACCTCGCCCTCGGCCTTTTCCTCTTTGGGATGCCCGTTGCCGTGTTCCAGTTTGCCTCATAATGGCTTCAAGGTTATTTCCTCATAGGCCAGTGTGGGTACAACATTCAATGTAATCGTGGCAAGTGCTTGCCCGAAATTGGGAACTTCATTACGAACCTGATTCCATTGATAATCCATTAAGTGAGAAGTAGGTCATCTTCTACATTGTCTCTTAGGGGGTTGAAGATCTCAGTCAGCCCCATTTCGATGATCAATAAACTAATCGTTGATGATTTTTCGCCTTATCATTTCTAGCAAGGGATCGTAGCTGGTAGGGTCCTAATTTTGTACATCCCTCCAAAGAAAGTGTTCATGTTTAGCCCATCTCGAAGTGCAGATAATGCTTCCCGATCAGTAACTTGCACGCAATATGTCATCTCATCAGTAAAATGGGCAAACAAACTCTTCAACGTTTCTTCAGGTTTTTGCCTCATGTCTTGAAAGCGTTGGATAGGAGCCTCTCCCTCTTTGCTGATAGCAAACCATTTCAAGAATGTATTCTTGAACTCCGATCAGCTCCTAATGCTTCCTGGAGGTATCTTATTGTACCAAATTTCAGCTGCCCCACTTGAAGTTAGATGGAAAGCTTTGCATTTGACTGCTAGGGTGGCACCTCTTAGACTCATATGTGTTTTGTAATTATTCAAATGCTTGGTCCGGTCACCTCTTTCATCATACTTTGGTATTTTTGGAGGTGTATAATGACTTGGGATAGGAGCATTTCTCAATTCCTGTGAAAAGGGAAAGTTTTCGTCGTCATCATCAAGTTCACAAGATCTTTGGGGTTCATCCAAATCTTCCTGGTCAACCTGATACCTAGGTGGTAGGTGAGATGACCCTGCCTAATCCCTTACCATGTCCTCCCTCTTATGGCGCCTATTTCTAGGTGGGGCAGCACCTGGGACATATCATTGCCTTTTCTCCAGTAGTTGGGTCGTCGGAGGTGGAGATGGAGGTTGAGGCATGTTCCCAGAAGTGGGATGTGGCTGGGATGGCATGTGTCTGGGAGATGGGAACCTCTAACTTTGGACTTCATCATCTTGCAGGAAGAATCCTTGTGGTGCAAAAGGGACTCGAGGTCCTTCCTAGCCTTGCATTTGCATGATGAGTTCCTACATAGCCATATTTTAGTGGATGATATTTCTCATGTTGGTTGTCATAGTGGAAATTTCTCTAGTAAGCTGAGCAGCTACCCTCATCCCGCCACGCTTATGGTGGTGGTGGGGTCGGTGCCAACCCGCATGGGCTATCACTCGTGGAGCCTCTTCACCAGGATCTTCTCTCACCCACCTGGGAAGGAGATCACGATCTGAACTCAACTTTTATCTACTGTCAAAGTTTCTTGACCTTTGGGGCTTCCTATTGTTCCTTTTCAAGAACAAATCATTTTTTAAGGGGTGCCCAACTATTCTCCAGTAAAGTGTCGTAGAAACGTTCATGGTTAATGTCACATTTTCCCACAGATGGCTCCAATTTGTTAACCCTAAAAAACGTAACACCAATGTGGACAACAGAGTTGGGCCTACTCACGCCAACCTAAGCAAAGTTTAGTGAATTTTGGTCAGTGAACTGGTGGGGGAAGGGTAACACGTGAACGTAGGAGAGACGTGAGACAGGGATGTTCGGGCTTCGATGAGAGATAAAAGATAATTTATACGATAATGAACAATCAATCAAAAATCAAACTTACAAATGCGATTATACCTCAATCACTAAGAAAACACTAAGTTAATCATAAAGAGTGTAAATATATGGTGTTTTGTCAAATATTTTTCATTTTTCCTTCATTTGTGCCATTGATGAGATATTTATAGTGTTACATGTGCAATAACAACCCTTATATGAGAGGACACGTGGCTTCATCTCCTTTACCGAAGCATTACATTTTAAGTATCAATTTTAACTCCACTACCCTAGGGCGCATTAAGCGACCCAAAAAAAAGGCAGCCACGCCATGCCCTATGCTGACAAGATTGACTTTTTTACTCATTATAACAATCCAATCAATCATTCTAAAAGGATTTCATAAATTTAAGATCTTCAAATAGGGATTGTCACCACCATAGTTGAGTCTCGGATTGCTCTTCATTGGGCATCACCTCACCACTTCGACAAAGCCACTTCATTGGGCCTCAAACTCGTCTTTTTATTTATATGAGTTCGTTGGGTCAAACTGTCTGGACTCTAGAAGACTTAGCTCTACGTTGGAAGCTAAATGGCTTCAGCAGAGGGTGCTTCGGGGGTTGGTTGAGCCATGTGAGAACCTAAGTGATGAAACATAACAGTATGTGTAAATTAATGTTAATTATTATAAATGCATGTAAATAAATAATTGAATTGTATAAAAAGTTCATTTCACATAAACAATTGCCTTACAAACTAGTGTTTGGCATCAGTGGTGTTGGATAACATTACTCCTGTGAATGTCAATCCAAGAAGAAACAAACAACCTTTTAAGATGTCCAGATCTAAGCTACTATTTCCTTGTCGACAACTTCAAACATTTATCACATTAATGTTACTAGATCGTCGTAGTTAGGTTCTTAGTGGTTTACAAGGACAAATCAAAGACAATTTACAAGAAAATTTAGGAAAAAATAATGAAATATTGAATCATTGCCAAAGGGTTACAATTGTTGCATCCTTTAAAGAAATGTTTCTTTTTTTTTTTGTTACTTTTTCAAACCACCGAAGTGGAGTATTTATAAGTGAAACATTACAAGCAAAGGTAGGGGATGAGACGGGGGAAAAGACTTCGCAAGAAGCAAACAAGTACAAAATACTCTTAATTATATCCAAACAAAACTTAATTGATAATCGATAAGCAGTAGGAAACAACATAAAAAAAATTAAAAAAGGAGGGCTAAACCTCGAAAGAAAATAAAAGCAAAAAGACATTGTATCTAACGCCCTTGAGATCAACTTCTAGTCATCATTGGAATTTTGAGCTTTCTTTTGGTAACAATCTTGAAGTTGTCATCATGTTCGACTAGAAGAATGTTAGTGTTCACATCAAATCTTCCCCCGAATAGCGTCAAGGAGAGTGATTCCTTTAAGCATAATGCTACTTGTTGTAAATAGTGGAATTACAATATGATTTTTACATACAGATGAGGTGTCAAAAGAGATGATAAGTCTTTTTTCTAATTATTATTTTGTTGAAAAAATTCAGACTCAATTATATCTCACTACATTATATGCATGTAAACCATTATGTACATGTGGCATAACCGTTCCTTTAAATACAACCAAATCTTTATTCAAATTTACAATATTCAGCATTTATGAACTAAAGATAGTGCCATCATTACTCCAGAAGGCCATCTTTGAAACAATTCTTCCAAGTGCTTTGGTTTATATTGTAGGGATTGTTACTCCTCGGATTTCTTTACCTCGAGGCTCAAAAAGTAGCAGCTACGTGGCAAGCCACGTAGGCAGACAGTCAAGAAGAAAGTTAAGGCCCACGATGTCAAAATACGAGAAGGTCAATCAAACCGAAGTCCATGCTCTCAAAGCCGAAGTGCTTTCTGAAGAGGACCTCAAACTAAAGTCTTTGCTCTCAATGCCGAAGTGCTTGTTGAAACACTACCTCAGAGACGAAGCTGTCTAAAGAAAAGGAGCTGAAACTCCCCACTTAGAGAACCATCTCCGAGGCTCTCAACCGATCCGAGGCTCATGAAGTCGACGCTATTCCTTATGAAAGATTTGAAGATCTCTCTGAAGTGATTGATTAATGCTCGTAATAAAGTTGTCAATGTCTCAGCCTATTGTATAGGGCGGCTAACCCCTTGTCAATGCATTAATTATATAAATGGATTGTGATGTAATGCCCTAATTAAGGAGATGAGGCCACGTGGTTCTGATCCAATGGACACGACGTCGGCCAATGTAGAATAAATAGGGTCTTCTTGTAACTAAAAGGGGTTTGGACAATGGATTAGAAAATAGACAATAATATACTCAAAGAATACACTTGAACTCGAGAGGAAAATACATTAACATTTATTCTATCCTTCCACATATTCCTTTTTATTATTACATAGATTAATTTGGTTTCCATCCGACGATCATTGTTAGCGCGATTGCCTCTTGTTCTACTTACCGGAGTCTGAATGCTTTCGTCTCTTACCAGAAAGTGCCTCCCACGCTCATTCCCAACCAACTACTGCCGTTATTTCGGTAAAATTGTGTCGGAATCGTGCTTGACGTGGCAAGAGTGGGTTCGGTATTTGTTGATTCATTTTTTGGGGTCAACAGATTGGCACCGTCTGTGGGAAACAACACGGTTAACCACAAAAACAAGTGAAGAAAAAGCTAAATAACAGTTGAAAGTTTGCCTAAAGGAATTTTATCTTTTTAAAAAGGAGTATCCTTGTAAAAAGGACTATCAGAAATCTAGAACCTTTGAATAAAGGGAGATTTTGTGCTGAGGCATTTTAGGGAAATGAGTTCAACGGACGAAAATGCCCCAAGAAAGACTAGGGAATACGCCCTAAGAAGGGGGACCCACGCGAGCTACCCCAGCTCCTCGCCCACGACCTCCAACACGCAGGCAGAGAGGATCCAGAGATGGGGGTAGGGTCGGTGTTCGACTTACAAGGGAGATGACCACCATGGCCGCCAATATGAGAAACATTACTCAGCAAAACTTAGCCATGCAAGAAATGCTAATGAACATGCAAGGGCAATGAGGGCATTAGGCTCCTCCATATACGACCCCAGAAGATGTCTTTCTAGAGGTATAAGGAAATTATCAGGAGAAAGAAGCCCAGAGTCAAATGGCTGGGCATCAATACGTTGGAATAGAGGCTCTACAAGAAAGAGAAGTCTAGATACAAACATCGACTAACTACGCCTCGGAAAGACCATGAAGAGCCTTCGGTCCGAGCCCCTAGAAATAGGTGGAAAATGAGAAACCAGGCTAGGGATGAAGCAGGAACTTCTCAACTACCGCCTCAGATCTACCAAGTAGAGGATGAAGATTCAGATGGGCCCAAAACGTCTTGTGACCTTGATGATGACGATGAACATTCTCCCTTCTTAGAGGCTATACGGAATGTCCCCATGCTGAATCACTTCACATTCCCCAAAATCCCAAAGTATGATAGGAGAGGAGATCCAGCGAAACACATAAATGACTACAAAACTCATATGAATTTGAAAGGAGCTACCCTGACAATGAAGTGCAGGGCCTTTCACTTAACGTTAAGTGGAGGCGCTAAAGTTTGGTACACAAGGCTGTCCGAAGGAAGTATCCAAAGTTGGCCAGACATGAAGAAGACGTTCCTAAAACATTTTGCGACCATCAAAGAAGGAGAAAGACCTATCCAACGACTTCAAGACATGAGAGGCACTAAAAAGTTTCTTGTCCCACTTCACGGATGAGATGACCTACTGTGTGCAAGTCACGGATAAAGAAGCATTAACTACCCTGAGAGGTAGATTAGACATGAACTCCCTCTTTTGGAGGGATGTCCAGAACAAGGATCCTACTACCTATGACGCCCTATTTGAAATGATAAGGTGCAAAATTCTCAATAAATAATTGAAGGATCATAGAAATAGGGCGAGTCATGGCATACCACCTTCTCAAATGCAAAGAGGAAAAGACCCAAATTCCCATCTAATGGACCATCAGGCCCCAATAAACCACAGACAGGAGCTTGCTGCAGTAACACTCAATGCAGTACCGACCTTAACCTATGAGGAAGTAAATCCCGATACCGAAATGAATCAACTTTAAGGACGAAGCATCCAATTATTGCTCCTACCATCAATCTTATGGACACCGTACGGAGAACTATTGGGACGTCGCAAGAAACTCCCAGAATCTAAGCCAAGCAAGGAGAAGGCATCCCCTAAAGAGTACTCCATATAGGTCGAGCCAATAACCTCAAAATAATGTACAGCATCGGCCTGACGTGAATGACCCTACTAGAAGAAAGGAAAATGACACTGAAAGGCCCAGGGAGGGTCAGCGGTAAAGACGGAGCCCCCTAGCTAATAACGAACATGAGCCCGACAGGGAAATCGATATAATCATCGGAGGCCCTAGTGTGGGTGGGAAATCCAGGAATTCTTAGAAGAACTATGTAAGGGAGGCAAGGGGCCCAGCCAGGACGAGCTACATAGTGAATCAATCTTC
>CAIGRN010037645.1:0-16339 GCA_903798345.1 Fraxinus anomala
ACAAAAAACACAAACAGAGAACTGATTAGTAGCTAATTCGAAAAATAAGAACAATTAGGGTTTCTGCAAATAAATTGAGAAAAAACAAACGTCAAACAAGACCTTAATTTCTAGTGACCAAAATCTCGATCAAATGCTCCTTACACCCTTAAAAACGCTCTGATACCACTTGTAAAGTTCGAAGTCTCAAGCATCAACAAAAACAGTCATATATTCATCAAGAACAACGAACAAGAAATTAACACAAAGTTGAATCAATTTATCAATGGGCTAAGAAACAATTCATTGTACCCGTCTGTACAATCTAGAATCGACCACAAAATACTCAAACTCTAAGACAATAATACCAAGAAGCTACTACAATAGACTCGATCGAACAAAATCAATCTACCACTCGAAAATAGCCCTCAATCACTAAGACAATATTCACTAAGATCAATGACTAAACCAAAAGGATTTAATCTATCCACAGAGAATCAGATTTGAGAGACCCAAACGAGCAGAATCATGAAGAAGAAGAAGAACCCAGAAGCTTTTTCGCACAAAGCCAGAAAAAGAAGAATGAAAAATCACCCCCCAACAAAGACGGTCCAACTGGTATAAATAGACAAACCATCAACCGTAGATCTGATCTTCATCCGACGGTCCAGAGCAACACACTTGTTTATTCCTTTTGGGCTTGGGTTTTGGGCCTGAGACTAAATTGTGTTATTGGGCAATGGTTTTCCTTAAAATATTTCCAGCAGTTGGGCTTAGCCCATTTTCATCATTGCCCAAAGTGTTAGAAAACTAATGACATAAATGGCATCACATTCTAACAGAGGTTGTAAAGGAGCATATAAGAGGTGATAGCCAAGTTCTGAATATCATGAAGAGTAGAAAGAAATTTCCTTGACTGTGTCCTAATGGACCTGATACAAGATTGAATGCGGCATTCCAGAACCATCGAATGAAAGTATTAGGTGTTATGGTCTCCCTCATACACCCAATGTGTATCGGCCTTTTGTTTCCAAAAACCTTCCTCTTAGACCAAATTCAGTTCAAAGTAGCATGTACTCGATATAGAAGTTCTTAGTGATTTGATGTAGGCTCTATATCAAACACTCTCTTCCCCCATCCACTTTATACTGAGCATTTCTCACCCGATAAAAGATATTACCAAATATGTATCGATTTCACCAATGTAGTCCCCGTTTTAGCCTAAATAATTTCTCCCAAAGAGCATCCATCCCCATATGATGAGTCGAGAGTGCCCACTTTTGAGATACAAAGGCTGAAAAGTCATGATACTTTGTCCATACATTTAGAAAACGAAATGGTGTTGGTATTGAATCATCTTCAGAAGACTACTCAAGAAGGAAAGGCGCATGATCCGAAGATAACAAATCATTATCATATCATGTATATACTTTGTTTTAACACTTCGCATACCTTTTAGTTACAATTTCTTTTTCATTAAAAAATTAATTTTCTATCTTTATTTCTTCTATCTTCTCCATAATTTAAGTTATGGTTGAGTAGCTAACTACATAAATAATATACGTTTTCTTATTTTATTTAAAAAAAAAAATTTATTATTTCCACTATCAAGCTTCATCAAAGAAAATATTATTGGATTTCACCCCAAAACTTGCGATTTTTTTCCAATTACTCTCTTTTTGCTTCTAATTACTTAGGGTTCCGTTTGGTTAGTCTTTAATTGCGCTAAACAAACTCAAAATTGCCTTGTCGCTCCAATTACATCCAAGTCCAAGTTTTTCCTAAAATTAACATAATTAAACTAAATTAGGTGAAAATTCGCTCAATTAGCGATGATTTATCACGCTTAAAAGTACGGATAAATGTATAAAAATACACTTACCAATGGTGTTGTTGACCCGATGAAAGCAAAAGAGTGGGTCCTTATGATGGAGAACATGTTTAAACAAAGTAGGATTTTGGATACCAAAGAAGTGAAGTGTGTGGTCTTGGCGTTGCGGGATTTTTGTGGGATATGACAGAAAAATAAAGGAAGGAATAGAGGCCGACCTAGAGTTAAGCAAGCATTAGTAATGCTACACGCATCATATTTTGTTGGAATGTGCATATATATTCACTAAGTAGCACTTGGTTGTCATTGAAAAGCTCAGCGTTTGTTCATTGTTCTTGAGTACGTAAAGCAGGATAGTGTAAATTTTCTATTAATTTTATGTTATGGTTAATTTGTTCTTGGCTAATGCTCACCTTGTCATGCCAACACCTTCCCAAATTTCAATGTGGCTCGGTTTAGTTGACATGAGAGAATGAATTTTTATTATTTACGCACTTCAAATCGTGCTTTCCTAATTAGAGTCATAACTTAGTCTCTTTCTTTTCAAGTTTGTACAATTATAATACTTGTTTGGTTAAACAGTTGCAAGATGTTAGTAAAAAGCAAAAACAATAAATTAAGCCCTTGTTTTATAGGATTAAATTTTAGATTTTAATCTAAATCAAAGTCAACAATTAATTTTAACCACATACTTGATGGGAATCACAACTTTTCAACCACACATTTCATCAACTTTTATCAAAATATACTAAAAATCTATTTTTAATTCCCACCAAGCAGGGGCTAAGAGAAAGAATAACCCGAGAGTTTGAAAAACAATTTGAGATCTCAAAAGAAATATTCACAAGAAGTCATCAATGAATGAGATAAAATGAGTGCATCAAGTATTCAGTACTTCAAATAATCACCATGAAACATAAATGAAAATTATCTGTGTTTAGAACCAACACTTAGAATGGGGTGAATATGTGTATAATGCATAATTAAAATAACAATCAATAAAAAGCAACAAGTCACTAATTATTATTTCTAAATGATTAAGTTTAATCGATATTAAACCCTAATTAATCAATCAATCATGCATATCAAAGCAGTAAAAGTAAAATCAACAATATAAGTGGTAACGAAGGAAAACCTCTTGAAGAACTCTTCATAGGGATAAAAAACTTTCGGACAAATCTTACCAAAATGATCTACTAGAAAAGATAGCTTGCAATTGGTCCAAAACACAATTAAACTTTAGTAAACTCTAACCACACAACCAATAAATCACCGAAGAACTCTTTAATTGTGCCTCCTTCACTTTCCAGCAGACATCATACTTTTTTTCTTTCTGAGTGGATCACCAAGAATGAATCTCATTCTTTTCCAACTAGAATTACAGTTGCCTCTTCCGAATTTTAAAACTCTAGAGGCTATTTAGTAAATGATTTGATTTTTTATGTTTGATCTTTGGATCTTTTGTATTTAGATCTTGTGGTTGAGACGATAATTATAGAATTGATGTTTAATTATCTGTAGGATGTTCCCTTGACTGAATAAATTTTCGGCCAATAATACAAGATGTGTTTGGGATGGACTATGGCTTGGATATATATAATATGGAGTGTTTGAGGTAGTTTGGGACTATAAAATCTATTGAAAATCGTGACCTAGGGCTTGCCAAATATCACCAGCACTTGAGCGTTGGGCTTCGCAACTAGCAACCGATCAACTATTGCGGTGAAGGTTCTGAAAAAGAAGCTCAAGCGCTCCTCTGGCAGGTAGCAAGCGATTTTGCAGCAATTTTTTCTCCTTATTCCATCTTTGACTTCTTCAACTAATACTCACAACCGTCAACTCTCTGACTCAAATTACAACTCAATAAACTATGGTTTTGGACATGAAAATCGCCAACACACTTTGGACCTAACAAACTCTTCATGTGACATTCCATGATAAAATCGTTTATTTCAATAGTACAATCAACACAACACAACTTAACTTTATCAACCTAAAGATTCAATACCCAAACTTCAACTCAACTACTTGTCATACTTGTTTTCTGAAATACATGAAATCAACAATACCACAAATAAAAAGCAAGAGAAAACTAACAATTAAGCACATGACTAAGTTATATGAACAACGCAAGTAAAATATGTATAACAACAAAGCATATAACACTACGTGCATCAATAACTTAGAAACTAAAACACGACAAGTTGAGATAAATATATCAATAGCCGAACTAGCAATTTAAAATATGATATCGATATTATATAAAACACTATCAATATTATTATGGCAAGCTATCTAAAGTTGTTAATATTTATCATGTGTTACTTGATTGTTTAGCGGATAATCTTACTCGAGACGAGCAAGAGCTTAAGTTTTTGGGTATTTGATAAGTGTATTTTTGCACACTTAATTAATACATAAATATACTTATTATTGATAAAAATGAGTGAATTTCTACTCACAATTATGTCGTTATTGTTTTTGTAGGTAAAAATCACCTAAAGAAATAGAATAAAGCAAAAAGGACGAGAAAATGACTAAATTTGTGCAAATTGCGAATATGGGGACCAAAATGAATAAGTCCAAAAGTTTGAAGGACATTGAATGTAATTTATGGAGGGCGTAAATGAAGAAAAGTCAAATATGGCTGCAAAATGAATGCCTAGGTGCCACTGTAGCAGCGCCTAGTCGCCTGGTTCAAAACCTTGGAGACCGTCTTGTCTTTACTTTTTAAAATTAGGGGCTTTTGCTTCAATTTATGGGATATGTTTTTAAAATAAAAAGGCAGCAGTTGGGTTTTTGTTGGATTTGACTGCTTCTTTTGTTTCTTTTCATTTTTATTTTTCCTTTTTATTCTCTTTTCTTTTCTTTTTCTTTCCATAATTTACTTGGTATTTCTGGGGGCAAAATCAAGAGCACAACAAATAGAATATTTCAAAGAAAAGATGGAGAAATATTGGAGAGAAGTCAAGACCAAGCACAAAAAGGGTTTTATCTATAACTTTCTATTTTCTCAATTATTTTGCCATAGTTGTAATGTGTTGCTATAAATATTATCCTTTTTATCATTTGTATAACATGGACTAAGTATTTTTGTTGAAATTTACGGTTGAAGTTAACCTATCTTTAATTAATTTTAATATTTACCTTTTAATGTTGAAATGCTTATTTTTATGTATATTTATTTTTGTGTTGAATGTTTTTCATTTATTTGACTATTAAATGATTGAGTTTAGTGATTTGTACATCATTCGAGAGAAAATTGTACATTTTATATCAAATAGTAAATACTCTAGGTTTATGTATGGAATAGAGATATACCCCTAACCCTAGGTGATCCATTGAACTATTTTCACAAAGATTTAATGTGACTGTTTGGTTTTAATTGACATAGAGATATAGTAGGTTAACCAATTAATTATGGTTAATTTCGCTCGAGAAAGGTAATTAATTTAAATTTGAAAATCGGGTCTAACGTAGTAAATGAGTAATTTATTAATTGGCTTGTGGAGAAATTAATTAGACGACGGTTAAGCGAAACCATGAATCACAACCACATTTTCCTCTGAAATTCTCAAATGTTTATGCTTTCTTATTTTGTAGAGTTTTAGTTTATCTTTCCTTATTTTCTAAAATCCAATCTTATTGTGTGTTGTTTTTATTGTTAAAATTAAATTGATTAAAATTGTATAATCGAAAGTAAACATTCTTCGATGGATCGATACTCGAACTAAAAAAGTTCACTTTATTACTTGAACGTGACCCGTGCATTTGCGACACTTTTATAGCGAACATTAGGCACTAGATTTCTCAAGATAATGCGTACGAGTCTTAACCTTAATTTCTAACGATTCTTTCTCAAGGCTCAACTCATTCAATCTTCTAGTTGACTCCTCAAGTTTAGCTTCTAAACTCTCATTTTTCGACTCCAGATCATGTAATTTATTAAAGGCAGAGCTATTAACCTTGTTTAACTTAAGGCTCTTGATGTGAACCCAACCAAGAATGGATATTGGGAACCCACGAACAATTTGAAACCAACCCAAGAAACTAGAAATCACATCTCGCAAAGAGCAACTCGACCCGTACCAAGAACCAAGATTACACGTAAGAAATCCGACCCGTTGATTACCCGGAACAAGAACCATAAAGTGGAAACGCAACAAAAAGATTGCGACATCTTTCGATAAGTTCAAGATATAAGTCTTTAAGCCACTAAGAACATTGGAAAAAAAACTCACAAGTTGTATTAATTCTTAATAATGATAAAAGTCTGTTTTTTTCCACAATGAAAATAATAACCTATTTATATGGAAACCCTAGGAATTAATTAAAACCGGAAATAAATCATAAAATATTACAAAATAGCATACTAATTAGAGTTCTAAACCAATAAAGAAACTCACGAGAATTTGAAATTTGTCCCGGAAAAGAACTATGCGACCGCATAGTGTTCTTCTATGCGGTTGCATAAAACAACGTGCTGCTGCCCCTGAGATCCCTATATATGACCATGCGGTCGCATGTCTGGGAGTACTATGGGACCACATAGTACTCATATTGGCCTCCCAACTTTGTCTCTTGATTCGAATGTGCTCGAGCTCATTTCGGTCCTCGACCCCAACGAGAAACTTGGTCTGAAGCTTGTCAACTCCAACATTTTGGGCTCCATAGCTTGATTACACGATTGCATGACATCCTTGCCTTGATTTGATCTCAAACTCATCCATATCGTTGTTTCAACGCACTTCGAATCTTCGTCCGCGTGAAGCCTTATCCGGATCACATCAGCTCTCCTCAAACAGCTGAACAAACACCTCATAAATATTCCTTTCATTTTCTAATTCTTCTTGTAAAGAGTCAAATTTCTTCATGTCATCAAGTCTCTCATTCTCCTCTACAGGTTCACTCTTAACCACGGATGCATACACCATATTATTCATACCCTCAACCAAATTGGAGTTCTCACTATCATCATCGGAGCTAGATTCATTATCAACGAGAATAACGTTCATTACCTTACATAGGGTTTTTTTATAAGTTGGGTACTCGACTCTAAATGTCCAAAACCCTGACACTCATGACACTTCACAAATTAAGACCTCTTCATGCCATCTTTAGTATCACTCCTCTTTCATCTTTCCTATATATACTAGAGTCATCCTTATACTTCTCAAAATTTCTCTTATTATTCCTGATGGTTTTCTTAACAAAGTAAACAAACTTCTGATTCTTTAGGGTGTCATCATCTGTATGATCACTAGTTTCTTTCTTAAAAGTGTTTAGGGTTAAAGACTTGTTTTTCTTAGACTGGGATGGCTAAGTTCATAGGTTTGAAGAAACCTTACAAGTTCTTATATTTTAATAGCATCTAGGTATTTGCTTTTCTCAATAGTTGTGACCTTAGGTCTAAATATTTCAAGTAGGGATCTCATAACTTTCCTCACAATCTTAGACTTGGTTATTCGCACCTAGGTTGAAACTAGAGTTCACTAAATCATTCAATTTAGCATAGAACTCATCGAAAGACTCGTCATCCTTCATCATAATTTCTTCAAAAATAGTGGTCAACAATTGAAACTTAGAGTTTTAACGGTCTTAGTTCCCTCATGTGTAGTTTCTAATATGTCTCAAGCTTCCTTAAAGTCTCACACATTGATATCCATTTAAACTCTTCGAGGGAAATAGCTAAAAAAATGGCATGGACACCTCTACTATTTCAATTACACTAAGCTAAATCATCTTTAGGCTAAGTCAAGATATCTGTAGGTGTAACAATACTAGTAACAAATGTACATGGAGCAATCCAACCCTTTTCTACACTAATTTGTACTCGCTCATCATAGAATTTAAAAAGTCTCTCATCCTAACCTTCCAGTAAGCATAATTGATTCTATCAAAATATGGAGGAACATAAAATGATTGACCCAAAATTGAGTCAATGATCGAATTACGCTCTCATACCAATTGAAATTATCGATGTTTAGACCTATCACCTAAAGGGGTAAATAAGTATATTATCGAATTAAAATAACAATCAATAAAAAAAAAGAATTAAGTCACAAATTATTGTTTCTAGATGATTAAACTTAATCACTATTAAACCATAATTAATCAATCAATCATGCATATTAAAGCAGTAAAAGTAAAACAACACCAGATGTGTTAACGAAGGAAAACCCCTCGAAGAACTCTCCACAAGGATAAAAATCTCTGGGCAAACCTTGCTAAACCGATTCACTAGAAAAGATAACTTACAATTGGTCCAAACACAACTAAACATTAGTAAACTCTAACCATCCAGCCTGTAAATTACTGAAGAGCTCTTCGATTGTGCCTCCTATACTTTCCAGGACCTCTGGACTTATTATCCCTCCTTGTGGATCATCAAGAACGAATCTTGTTCTTCTCCAAATAAAACTCAAGTTCCCTCAATAAACTATGATTTTGGATATGAAAACCGCGAGCACACTTTGGACCTAACAATAAACATATACATTTCTCATTTGGCTTTTGTAGCTCATCAAGTATTATTTGTCTGAATGCTACAAAATTGGAGAAACAAAGCATTGAAATCATGCTTGCAGATTGGAGAAAAAATATTAAGTTATGGAGCCTAACTATTACTGCTATGTGGATCAACCTATAACGAATTCCAATAAGGATAGTGCAGGAATTTTACACTTGTAATTTCGATTTTTCCCTAATTTTTCTTATAGACAAGGGGTCGTCATTAGGATTTATGTAATCATCATCAAATGAGAGATGCTAAAGAAAACATAATGTGTAATTTTTTTCGTGTAAACTTCTTTTCGTTATAATGAAGTAGTGTTGCCGTGGAAGAGGCATTTTCTTTTGTGTCTTTTTCTTTACTATGATTTTAATGTTAAGGGTTACTAATTCTCAACAGAAAAGTATTAGGACGGAATTGATTGAAGAAAATAATGACTAGGAACTCATCTTTCTTATAATTATTTGGTGGGGAAGTTAACATTAAGTTGTTTGAATTGTTTTGGTGATTATTGCTATGATAAACCCTTTTTTTTTAGTCTAGTCCTATCTTTATCATGTGAAAAAAGTAATCTTCTATCATTTTTTAATTATAGTGTACATGTTCATTTGTTTATTTTTACTTATCGTTTTTGATGAACTGTTTTGTTGGTTATATCACATATATGCCTTTTGAAAGATTGAAGATGAACTTAAAGCATGTAGTGGATAGTTGCACGCAATAGAAGAATTAAGAATCGAACTTATAAGTAGGAAAGCATTTCTTGAAGAAAGGAGCTTGTTTGACAACCACTATTATAGAAAGAAGAGTTTTGAATAGTGATTTCTGGAAGAATGTATTTTTTTGATAGACGTGTAGAATATTTTATTGGGTAAATGTGTGGTTGAAAATGGTCCTTAGCAAACCACAAAATAAATTAATAAGTGTCAAACTAGCACTTATAATTCTTGAAAGGAAGAATGCCGATGAGGTACAAATGCCAAGTTTAGTGCTTGATTTTTGACGTCTAGATCACATGAAATGTGGACTTGTTTCGATTCGTCAAATGCATATTGCATCAATTGAGGGAAGCTTCAAACAATATCTGGTTGTTGCACAGTCAGCTCTTGAAGCTACAGACTCGGAGTGTCTTCATAGGCTTAGTGGCTCCAAGGCTCCAACAATTTATTCTCAAAGCACTGTCAAGAAGCTTAAACTATAAACAAGGCCGATGTAGTTGATTTATAAATTCTACATGGCTTCATAGGATTTGGCCTTTTCTTAATGTTTTTGTTCAGCACTGCTATATACAATTCATTGCAATGAAATGTAGTATTTATGAACATGAACTTATTAAGAGTTTTAGCATATGTGATTTCGACAAAGAATCTCGAATCTCCATGGTCGATGTATTTCGTAACATTTTATTGTTTCTACCTTTAGTTCGATAGTGAGCTTTCTTCTCATAATATTATGATGTGGGTCGTATTAAGAGGCCATCTCCACGATTATGGAAATAATTCGACTGCTCACAAGCAATGCCCTTGTGCATGTTGCATAACTTTTAGGTCGTATTCTCGACGGTGTTCTAAAAAATGTAAAGCATGACTGAACGATAAGTTAAGTTTCAAGTTTTACGAGTTTAAACGGGCCTAAGCGAATCCTCGATGTAAAAAAATGTAAAGCATTATTAGGTGGTGCCTAAGACACGCTTTTTAGAATATTGAAGTTCTCGATAAACTTAAGGCCGGCTATATGATAATTCTATTTTAACGAGTTCTTTGCCACCTCCATCAACGAGTTGCTTCACTATTGCTATTCACGATTGGTCATGTTAGTTGTGCCTACATCTATCTTCCTTTGGGTAAGTTTCATCTACGGTCATTGCACTTTTAATGAAATTTTAATTTTCATTGAACTTTAATTTATCTCAACTAAGTCATTGAAATTTAATTTGGCTTGACATTTCATCACGGGCTATCTCCTAAATTGATGATAATTGCATAAGCAGACACACCACAATAGATCTTTCTTATAATCACCGTGTAGTGCCCACATTATAAAAGTGTGTAAAATTAAAATATGCATTGTTGACCTTGTCTTTTGCATCTCCAAAATGGCCAACAGATCTTGGGTCTTCTTATAATCCACGCAAGTCTTTAGCCCGCACTTAGAGAAATCATAAGTCACACATGACCTTCTCCGAAATGGAAGGAAACGGTCAATGGACTCTGACGGTTAAGTCAATCAATTTATGAGTTAAGGGTATGGGACGTGTTAGAGGTATGAGCCACTAACTATAAGGAAGTTGGATCCTGGAGGATATGAAGTGATATTGAGAGCAAATTTATAGCTTTTAGAGTCTAAAGTTACATTACCTTTGAATAACACGATGTGTGAGTTTTTATAATAGAAAATGTGATATACTGATCGTTGGATGAGAAGATACGTGGCACCATCTAGTGGCCTAGGTGTCTTTTGTCTCCTCCTAGGTTGATAATCCATCAATCATAGGCTGACGAACATTTAATGCGGCAATTAATGCTTTCTACAAAGTGGGTTTAAAATTTGACCCTTAGGCGTTTGCTGTAGGACGTTACATAAATCAATCATAAATAAATATTTTCAAGAGATCTCTTTCAAAAGTGCGAAATGGAAGATGCTATTCGTAGAAGCGAAGGCAGGGAGCCTCACACTTCTTCCTGCCGTAGATGTGGCACCTCAGCTCCGACCTGGAAGGGTTATCTCTCCAAGCACATCTGATGAAGTGATCCGTCATCTTGGCATGGTCCCACCTTGGCTAGGTGGATGGTGATGTGGAGTGCGAGCTTGATTTGACTTATTAATTGACTGCCACGTGGTGGTGATCTGGAACCTTAGTGGAAGAGGCATAACATGCGTATTTTAATTTTAACATTTCATTTTTAGGTTGCTACATTGAAGATCGAATACGATTTTGCTACCAACTAAAATTTCCCAATAATTTTGGGGAAAATTGCAAACGGAGAAATTTGAAAAGACATTGAAGTTCAATGACCTAATTTGGATAATGAAAGTTTAGTGATCCAACTACATTAATAATCTCTACAAGTTAAATGACTGCAAATGAAAATTACCGTATAAAAATAACTACTTTTTAAGTTTGAAATACTATTGTAGGAATTCTAAATCATTGTTTGACCCCATTTTAGAGAATTTATAAATTTTGAAATAGTGATTGATGGGAGAATTTGTGGTTGAAAAATAATGATAAATTTTAAATTTATGTGTAATGTTATTTTATTTGGAAAATGTGTGGTTAAAATTAAGAAAGAAAAAAATTTTAAAATTTTTAATGGATTCCAAACAAGGGTTAAATTTAATGTCACCCAAAGTAGCTCAAAATCTTTTTTATTTGGCACCTGGAAAGTCTTTAACTTCTTCAAGTTTCTTTTATTCTTTCCCCCCCCCCTCTTAGATAAGAAACTTGAAATAGATAGATATTGGACATGGTGCCATCTTAACTAATTGAATCCAAATATAGACAACACTTACGAATATTTTAGATGTCTTGCAATATTCACTCATTCGATCGATCACTAATCCTAATCAAAATGTCCTCTTGCCGTTTGATTTCTATGCCTAAAATAAGGTCATTTTTAGAGTGTGTCCAACAAACTGTCGCTTAACCATAATATTAAAAAAAAAAAAAAAAAAAATATACTAACATTAACCAAAAAAAATATATAAAACCTTCTTTAGAATTTTGAGGATTATCAAAGCCCTCAATTCATAATACATAATTGTCCAGTCAAAAATATAAACCAACCACATTTGCCCATTTTCATTTCACTTGCCAGTCTCTTCAGCTCGTAATTTCATCCTAGCTGGGAAAGGGACACGGACACGGCGACTGTAAAGTTAAGCGAGGGATATGAAGACGATGCAATGGGCAGCTAGAGCCGAACACCTAGGCGGGATACCCCGCAAGATTATGTTCATGGCGGTGGGAGCATTCGCCAAGGCGGTGTCTAATCTGTTCAACACAACTACCGTGCAAAACGCCGACACCCTTCTCAGTCTTGTTCGATCCCGCCCACCCGGCGTCCCTCTCCTTACCGTCAGTAATCATATGTCCACGTCAGTCTTTCTCGTAATTAACGAAGATTTCTAATTTTTCGTAAATTTGTTTGACGATCTTAGCACGAATGAGGAATGTTGATTAGTAGTAGGGATTTGCAGGCTGCAATTTAAAAATGATGTTTTGATAATTTGTTTCTTAGAATGTCATTTGTTATTTGGAGTAAATTTCTTGCTATTACTGACTATTACTTGTTAGACTGATTAAGACAAATTTCTACATTTGCAATTGTTTCCACCACTTCAGGTTGGATGATCCAGTTATGTGGGGATTCAAGGGTTTCCCTATTACAGATGCAAAATTGGGAAGATGGGTTCTAGCTGCTGAAGATATTTGCTTTAAAAATATGGTGTTTTCATATTTTTTCAGGCTTGGTGTGTAATGTCTTATTCCTTTGAGCTAATTTTGATACTTTTAGTGAGTCCACTTTATGAGTTAGATTGCTGCTATGATTGATGATTGATAAGGCCCTATTTACTTCACTCAATGGATATATGGTAAGGTATCCAAATATTTCATCTCGTGGTAGGCACTTCATTAGAATGGAGATCTAATGCATTGTTACTCATTGATCTACGCCTAGTATACTATTGCCACCATGCAGATTTCCCGGCTATGGAAACACAAAGATCACTAATGAACTAAACTGAAGACATGAAAAGGAAACAAAGTTTGGATGGTTTGCTAGTTTAATCAAGAGTTCGGACAATGTGATAGTGGAACAAAGATGTTTGACACGAGGAAGAGAAAATTAGGAGCCCGTTTGGTAGAGATTAAAATTGAAAAACTAACCGTTATTTTTTACTTTTATTAGATGAGTGATACCCAATAACGACTATATTTTCAATTTTAATTGGCTTTTAATCTCTACCAAACGGGCTCTAGAATTTTTTGTGGCCAGCTGAAACCTAAAATAGTCCCCTTAGGAATGTTTGTTAAGCTGAGCTCAACAAAACTGGACAGGATTAAGGAAGAAAGTTACATGAGATGCTTGTGCATTGCCGTGTCCGGTCTTATCCTGTTTAGCATTTCAAACTTGTACATACTGTTTGTAAAAGTGGCATGCGTATGGAAGGGAATAGTCATTTGAGCACAACATTTTCTTCAATTTGATTTTTTTTTTAGTATACTTTAATCACTACGAGACTATGCACAATCTCGTTTGGAGCTTATAGGTCAATTTGTAAAGCAGTAATGTTTGTCTTACATGTATAGGGATTCATGGGGAATGATTAATCATTGATGGTTTTGTTTTGGTTCCATCTGGTGTTGGTGGTGCCATTAACTTATTTAATCTTATTTTTTTTTTTTTTTTTTTTTTTTTTTTTTTTTTTTTTTTTTTTTGTTTTTTTTGTTTCTTTTATTTTTTTTTTTTTTGTAATTAATATATTTTTTATTTGGATTTGCTGGTTACATTTAATTTAGTTTGCTAAGTAGTTACTTTTCACTTTTAAGGTATCAACTCAAGTTCAAAATTTGCAGGGAAATGTATTCCTGTAACAAGGGGAGGTGGAATCTATCAGGAGCACATGAACGAGGCTCTTGATCGCTTGAGTGATGGAGCTTGGGTACTATTTCTAGTGCCATACTTAAGATGACATTTTATACCCAAAAAACTTTCCCCACATTATTCAATTGGTTGCTACTGTGTAACCACAATTTATTTCTTCTAACCCCCTTTCTTATGATCTGTTTCAAGTATATTGACGTGCTTATACAAATATTTACCTTTTGGATTATGGTTTGGATTGCATGTCCGATAATATGCATTGGTTAGTTACTAAAAATAGTAATTTTTAAATCATCTTTTAACAACCTAAAAGCGTTAGGCCCCATTACAATATAATGCATTTTGACCAAGGAAAATATTATCT
Source organism: Fraxinus anomala (assembly GCA_903798345.1). Taxonomy (NCBI): domain Eukaryota; kingdom Viridiplantae; phylum Streptophyta; class Magnoliopsida; order Lamiales; family Oleaceae; genus Fraxinus; species Fraxinus anomala. The sequence goes on from CAIGRN010037645.1 coordinate 14,295, forward strand.
TAATAAAATCAAAACAGGCTTATCTATATACATTTTAATGTGTTCCCTTCTATTCATTGATACTTTGATGAGTCCAACATTCGAGTGCGTGCTAGCAGCTGAGACTGGTGCCTGAATTCATAAAACATGATGGGACATTATTTAGATGTGCTAAAATTAACTGATTTTGTGCGTACATTTAGTGTTTAATTGATATTGTATTAGTCCTAATTTCCTATTGTCATAATAGCCAATGAGTGGAAGTGGTGATATCAATTAAGGACAAATTAAGGAAAGCATGACTTGGATAATTGGGATCTATCTTACATAGACAATAGATTTTCAAAAGCAACGTGATTCCAGTTGAACGAGTTAGAAGAGCAGGAGATAGACCAAAACTAACCTGACTTCACATGGTTATAAAATGTATGATTTTGATATGCCTCTCTTTGAGGTAGCTTTGGATCGAATGAACTAGAGAAAAAGGATTTTAGCTGACTCAACATTTATCTGGAACAATGAACAGCTTCTTCTTTCTCTGCTGTTGTTGTAAATATAATCACCCACATAATTTGGTGGTGTGGAAACTTGAAAATATGACTAGTAATCAAGAGTAGACTAGTGGCTATAGTTGTTCTAAAGTTCTTTTTATTTCTTTATCTCACATGAACAGTTGCATACATTTCCAGAAGGGAAGGTGTGTCAGGAAGATGCACCAATAAGACGATTGAAATGGGGAACTGCCAGTCTCATTGCTCGTGCCCCTGTAACGCCAATAGTTCTGCCAATTGTTCATCGTGGTTTTGAAAAGGTATTCACTTGATATCATCAATCAATTTTACAATAAGATCAGTAAAAATGAGTTCATCTCTTTTGCTACACTAAGTGATCATGCCAACTGTGTTGAAATGGAAATTTGTCAGTTAATGAAGTTTTAGTTAGATCTGGTAACAGCCATGTTTACATCCATCAAACTTTCCTAGTTTATCAAAATGGTAAATTGACCCAGTTTAAATGAGTTGACCCCTGGCTTCAGCAAACTTGTGCTTATACTCTTTAACAAATGAAACTACCTGATTCAGGAGTCAAGGTTTCCAATTAAACAGAACTAAGATTCAACAGAAACCTCTATTTTCGTTTCTGAAGGAATTAGGATCTTCAGAATGTTTACTTCTACTTCTTTGGCTGAAAGCCTGAAAAGAAGGAAATTTTGGGTATTTTAAGATAGTAAGAATTTGATTGACTTCTGGAGCAACAAGAGTCCAAGAAAAATATCAAACACGGACTGTTCTGGAAGCTGATGAAGATTTCCTTGAGAGCTATGCAGTTTGGGATATTGTGCCTTTAGGTTTTCATTTTTGTAAGGTCATGGAAAAGGTAATGATTGATATGTTATTTGAAGGATGTAGGACCCAGTTGTAACCTTTGATGGTTGGTGTATTGTAGTATGACTATTTTGTTTTTTTGCAATTTAAAGACTGAAATTTGAGAAATAGAGAATAAGGAGGTAAGATATTAGGCATTTCTCATACGATTTGGGCTGCAATACAAGCATGGAAGAAGCTTCGAATGCTTTCAATTTTTTTCTTCAATCTGCACTAGTTATTTAAGAAGAGATTTCAATTGACCTCCTACACGGCTACATTAACTAGAAATTACACACTTCTCATCACTTCATTTGTATTCTACCCTGACTCTGCTAAAATTCCCAATATGAATAATGACAATCATGAAATCTGATTACTCTAAATGTAAGAATTTTCAATAGTACCTTGTGCCTAAGACGGCGTGTAAAATAAATTAAAATAGTAAACTAGATTAAAGTTAAACAATGATTCCCGAGAAATCTAACTAATGGAGATCCCAAATAGGGCTGTAAATGGATCGGATCTACCCATATCCGATCCGATAATCCAACAGGTATTTGATTGTTAAATCCATATTCGATTTGCTATATTATCGGATATTCAATCCGAAATTAAAGAAATTAGCAAAATAAAATCAATGTTGAAAGTAACTTTTTTTTTTTCCCCCAATTTTTCCAATTCTTAAACGGGTTTAATAAT
>CAIGRN010037655.1:0-11554 GCA_903798345.1 Fraxinus anomala
CACCAAAGGAATTGTATTTAAGCTTAACGTTTATCCTCCAGATCAATGATCTCCATTCCTCCAAGCTCAAAATTGCTTCCTTCACAGGTAAAACTTTTTTATCTAGTTACTCTCCTTGCTTGATATTTGTACTACTATTGAGAACTTAAGGAGCAAAAAATTATGTGAAGAATCAGATTGAATTAATTCTTCCAAAATTGCTGCACCATAAAAAATTTCATTTTTAATTACTACACTGGTATGTCAAACAATTGTTAAGAATTCGAAGTTTCTTGTTTCTCAATGTATATAAAACTTATTGTGTTACATGCTCCGTCGCTAATTAATGACGTGAATCATATTCCTTAATGTGATGCCGAATCCTGTTGTATGAAGTAGAAGTCCAATATAACAAGTTCTATGGGCAGGAGTTTTCTTGTTTTTATCTTACATACTATTGAAACTTATTTCTAGTCTAGTGGCGTAAAATTTTTCTTACATTTATATGAGAGAACTTTCTGAAATTCTCAAATGACACCGGCTAAGAGGTAGGCCTTTTAGATATTTCACATGTTAGAGTAGAATTAGGTGAACAACTTTAAATCAATTATTTTATTTGTGATTCTGAAATAAACTTGGCTTAAAACTTCTAATATGATTCAAAGTGGCTGCAATTGATTTGTAATTTGCAGGCAGAAAATTCAATGAAAGATAAATATATGTTTAAGTTCTTTCATTTTTTCTTTTCATAAATAGTTGACTCTACCATGTGTGCAGGCGGATTCCCCAATATACAACAATGCCAAGGATGTTGAACAAATGAAGTTTAGATGCACGGAGACATGTTTACTCTTCCTAGTCTTGTTGCACTTGCATTGCTTGAATAAAAGAAACGATTCCACTTTATTTTACTGTATGTCGAACTTCTGAAAATTTGTGTTTCATTTTGTCGAATTTGTGTTACTGCTGCTATAATTTTACCTTGTCCATCTCTTTATTTTACTTTGGAGTTGCGTTTGTGGTTGCCTTGGTACAACATTTGCCTTTTCTTGATGAGTATTTACTTGTGCTAGTTGTCTTGTGGATTGATAGTGTGCTGTTGGCGGAAGTATAAACAAGAGTTCGAGTTTCTTATGTTTTCTATGGTATCCATCGATTGCACGTCTTCATTTATACCCATGAGAGATCAGACAATCTAAAACGTGTCCTTTGCAGATATTGTTATGCCTATCTTATATCGACGGTTGGCCCTTGCCCATCAGAAACTCCTCCATCCTCGGGTTCCTCATTAGCTATCCTGTCAATGTAGTTAGACCAGCGAATGACACCACCGTCTTGTCAACCTTGCCTAACCACAATGCTCGCAGAGCATTTACCATCATGCCTCTTGCCCATCACCATAAAGGTCACCCATCATCTACTGTTGATGGGCAACTAATTTGGCTACATGTGTCAATCTTGGCACCATGACCCTCTAACATGTACTCCTTGATTCAGGAGCATAGATCAGTCTTTGATACCAATTGGTGCAAGCCGAAACATAAACATTAAACAAAAATAAGTACTAGATTATAAACGTGAATTCACGCACAAATTAGCGGTGAAGTAGATAATTGAAGAACACTCTGTTATGTTTGAATAATATATATAAATAACCACCTTAAAAATGGTAGAAAAACAAGTTGTTCAAATAGACTAAACCTTAGAACCATAATAATGACTAAAAGACCAAAGTAATTCTAAAATTAATTAATTAAAATTCAATAGAAATAAATAAAAATAGTGAAGCTTTCCAAACTAGCATCTGCTTAAGAAAAACCTTCTCACTTGAAAAAAGAATTAAGATTTGGAAAGTTCCGAATTCACCTTTTCTTACTTCAACGCGTTTATCCCACGAAAGATTCAACCTAAAGAAAATAGACCACTTGACAAATATGAATACAAAAACAGGCATATTCTTCGCGTTTGGACCACTTCGAAGACTGAAAAGTCCATCTTCTACTGCCTTTGAAAATTGACCACTATCAAAGCACCTTTTCTCTCCGGTTTTTGACTATAAATTCAAAAGGGTGCAACCTTACAAACCAAAAATTCCAAGCATTTCCCTTCAATGGATTTCCATAGCAATCTTATAAAACAAGAAATTTATACAAAGAATGTTTTCTTGTACGATGAATTTGAAGAAGAACATGAAGAAGATGACGATGTTTTCTTCTGTGAACTTAGAAGGCAAGTTTTGCTATTAACAGAAGAAGATAGTGATGATGAAGAATTACATGAAAACAGAAATAGTCCAAACATGGCCGAGGCGCGTAAACAGGGTTCAATTCCCATGCCATCTTCTGTAAAACCATCTGGCTGTTTTTATAATTGGTCAGGGAATAAGGAGGATTATGCAGCACCTGCATGGATATTGAACTTGTGGAGAACTGGCAATGGAACTGGTGTTTTCATTCCGCAAATCATCCAGTCGAGAAGAAAAAATAAACCAAGTATGTGCTTTTTACTGAATAAGTGATTTCTTGAGAACTTTTTTTTTTCACAGTTTATCGATTATGTTTCATTATATCTTCTGTTATTGACAAGTTTGTTGTTTATATATGATTCTAGGAAGGAAGAAGAAGAATGAGAGAGGAAGAGCATATAGGCAGGTAGAGAAGATGAATTGATTAGTTGACATGTAATTATTTAATTAAAACATGTGAAAATATTGTATATATGTATTGTATTCTTGATCAAGTGTTGTGGATGATTATGAATAAATTTGAATGGTCTGATTTGATTATGCAATAAAAGGTTCAGATTGAATTCACCGCATAAATTTTTATTAATTTTGTTAGTTAATTAATACTGCATCATTGAAGTTCCATTTCTATATCTATGGACGGAGCAAGGATGAAAGAATTGTGTGGGTAATTTTCATAAAATTTTAATTGTGAGGGCAAAAATTAAAAGCTATACGGATTTTTTTGAAATTTTTGAAAACAAATTGGGTAAATTTTGAAATTTAGTGTGGGGACAGTTGATCCCACTGCTCCCACACTAAATCCGTCCCTGTATATATCCCGTTTAGTTTAGTATTTCTTCGGGCAATAACAAACAAATTTCATATGCGTGTTTAGCTTCTTTTTCTTTTTTTAATCTTGTCGCGTATATTCCAATATATAAACCAATATACATGTTTTTGCTTGTGATGTGGTTATCGACATGTTTAGGGGTAGATTTTATTTTTAAAAACAACTTGCTTGTCACATTCAATTTCCACTTTATCATCCTTATTCCATGTTTTGTTTTTTTCTTAATTGAGGAAAATATGTGCGATTTCAATTCCATGTTTTGTTTTACTGAATTGAGAAAAAGACATGCATTTGCATTCATGAGATAAAATCCTGCTTAAAAGGAAGATTTTTAAATGATTCCACTGTGAAGTTTTTTTATATAATACTGGACAATACTGTATACTGCAATAAACAAAAAAAATTAACTTTTTTTTCTTGGTTAATCTTGTCCATCCCATACCTTCTAAAGCAGGATAGCGAAGGTGACACTATTTGTATTGACTATCGAACTTAAATACAAACACTAGAATTAGGCAAATTAAAGTTGGTTTGATATGAATTTTGAAAAGTCAAAAAGTGCTTTTGAACTTACTTTGATATTTTCTCAAGTATTTTGTCTAATTAGAAGGATTTTTATAGAAAGTTGATCCAAATTAACTTTATAAGGAAGCTCTTTTAAAAAAAAAAAAAAACCAGAAGATACCCCAAATATGCCCGAAGTCGGTCTTTGAGTTGCATAAATACTTAATTATTTGCATTCATTATACACATGCATGCTATCTTTGTACCAAGAAAAACTCATTTCGGGACATGGTTGCCAAATTTCAAATATCTTATCAAAGCTACATCACCTATGCGGAAGAAAATATGGTGTAAAAGAAGGGTTCTTTTGAGGGGAAGAAAACAAGGATTTATATTTTATAGGAATTAATTACATTTAACAGTGTGATATTCAAATACCAACCGTTTCTTGTATTTGATCAGCAACTCTATGACTTGATACTTCTCTCGTCCGTGCACTTCTATGTTGAAGGCGCTGGTGTAGTTTCCCCGACATCTGGTCGAAGAATGCTGCATCCCATCTACATATTAATAAGGGATCTTGCGCGTAACAGAGATAAATAGACGTCACTGCACTTTCCACAACTACAGTTGCTAGCCCAACCTGCAAACAGAAAACTCATTCGAAGGCAGCAGTAATCAGTCATCCTTTTGGAACGCAAAAGATAAATAATGGAATGAATAAACATAGGCTAACGTGCTGTAAGTCGACTTATAAGGGCACTCTTCTTCCTAGCGGAGTTTATAGTTAGCTTCCCAAACCTCTAGGCGAAGTCAAAAGCACTTCATACTGGAGAATGGGATTAACTTGTAGTTTTTTGGTCACTACTAGCTTCTTTTAGTGTGCTGGATGATAGGGAATGGAAATGAGGTAACATCGACATTTCATAGAAAAATTCAGATACAGTTTGAAGGCATCTACAGGCTGCCCTCAGGCGCCCATTTGGATATTTCTCGAGATTCTATTCAGGCAGTGGCACAGTGCACTAAATGAAAAACAGTGTCCAGATTCCAATAAAGTGTTATTGCATTCGGACAGCCCCAATCTATTTCGGTAATCATGTAGCATACTTCGAAAGAGACGAATTGGGGTTGGGGTTGGGGTTGGGGCGGGGCTGTGGGGGCTTCAGTATCATATGCTTACCAAGATCATACCCATCAAAATGGCAGTAGATCCCACCATTACCAGTCTGTTACGACATTTAATCCAAGACCAAACACCTGCACAAGTTCCGGCAATCAGCCCACCCAAGAGGGTGCTTATCAATAAAACCGCCCCTGAACAGTCATATGCTACAAGTGCTTCCACTCCTGTTGATTGGAACAACTCCCAGGCATCTTTTGCCGAGTTATTAAAGCTTTTTCCGTTAACTGCAATCTGGATAGATAAAGCAATACTGTGTCACATATATTGACAGTAACCGTAATAATCATAGTAAAAGACAAGATTAATCAGTAGCTCACAAAATATTAAGAAATTCCACCACCAGGAACAGCAACAAAAAAAAAAAATCTTATTACCAATTTTAAGAAGCACCAAAAGACAAATTTATATTTGCAAATTCAGTCTTCCATAAAGCAAGCACCTCGAATAAACATTAAAAATAAAGGGCATATCTCGTATCTCATAAATGTTCTTATTCTATGGAAGAATAAAGGAAAATGAACACTACATATAGAAAAAATACCAGGACATAAGCAAACTTATTGAACCAACGAACTAAAAACTCGACTAGATGAAACAGAAAATCAACACAACAGAACAAACACTCGTTGTTGCCAATCATTGACCTCAATCCCCTAATCTGTAAAATAAGTACGAGCCAGTTATTAACCATAAGATTTCTCGGTCATATACAGAACACACGTGGACATTAAGTCATTATGTACTGACAAATATATTATTAGTAGATCAATCCAACCAATTAACATTGGATTGCTTACCTCCCACCGTAATGTTCGTATTGCAGCTGTAAAGAGTGATCCATAGCATATGCTGCCAAAAGAAGTTGTGCAAGCATACTGCAGTGAATGCATCAGTGGTTTCGGAGGCATTGATGATGCTTCTCGATCACCATGGATAAGAACTAGAAACAACATTCCTGAAACTATAACGTGGACAACATTACAAAGAACCGCACCAGTCCAAAACAAACTCAAAGACAATACCTGCACATACAAATACACAATTTTCTTATATTGCCAGATGAATAATGTTACAGATTCCACATTGCGACTCTGCCTAAAGAAAATTAAATAAGATTAATAACTTGCCAGCTCACCACAAGAAGCCACCAGTGCCCACCATATCCAATACATGATGCCAAAACACCAGCAACACCAAAGGACCACAATGCTAACCAAAAGAGCATGATAAGCATTGATATGCTTGCTGCTCTCAAGACCTCTGGAATATCCCACACCATCTTCACTGCTCTTTGTAGCACCAGAAGGGTAAATGGAAGTCTACGGAATGACAAAAGGTCAGACAAAATTGAAACCAGTGCACAAAACATTTGTTTGTGTATGTGGGAGACAATTTTTTTAAATGTAACATCGACAATTAATTTACAATTTCCTCAATCCATTCCATGATAAGATAACTGATTTCCTAAAATTATCAGTTTCCTCTACAATCTAAAAAGACTGGAAATTTTTACGTCTCTGATCAACTGGTCATAGTTCCTTTTATTCTAAAGCCAATCAAAATGAAATTCTAACTCAAATCTTCCTAGTTAAATCATGAAGTAGAGAAAACCAGGAATACAAGTATAAACTATGAAGCCGAACAATCTATGCAGAAATACATATGTAAGGCATTTAATCTAGCATAGAAAGTAATCCAACTTCATAGAACTACACAGAATAGTTGTTTTACACGAGGCCCTCAATTCTAACATTCTAAAGCATGCCACGACGATAAATCTAAGCTCAACTTGAAACACCCACAGAAAGGTCACTATGCAGAAAGGTTAAAATGTTTTACCTCTCAATGACTGATATGACATACAAGAACTGAAATGCAGCAGCAATGCCAAATGCAAAACCCCAGAATAACTGCCTTCCCCAAAAACATAGCACGCTTATAACAGCAAGATAAGTAGACAAGAGGTGCAGCGTGAACTTCATAACTTGATTTGCATGTGTACTAAACCATAACAACCAAGCCCACCCCAGAAGTGTCCCAACTCCTCCAGCGACAGCATACAAAGGCCAGAAATCTTCAGTTAGATCATCCATATTCTCGACAAGAGTAAACATGCAAATATAAGCATTCAGCCTATCCTTTTTCCTAAACCTATCGAGTCCAGAAACCACAAGAGCCAAACCTATCACAATTAAATGTGCCAGAAATATCAACATCCAGAACATGTCCTGCCAGTGCCGTGAGCCCATTGGTGTGAATTCCTGAGAGAATGGGCGACTACCTTCTGTACTAATATGACTCTCCACAACGTTCTGCAATCAATACACATCATAATCAGTATGAAAAGCAAAATTTCTGTTCATCTAATTCAGGTTTCCATGCACATTTCATCTGTTATTCGTTTATGAATGCTATAAATTCAAGCAGTCACAGTTTCTACCTTATAATTTTACAAAGTTTTAATTTTCGCTTCAATATTTGAACTTTTCAAGTTGCACCCTAGCTTAGCAGAACGGTAGAACGTCATAATCTGAAACTTTTCTTCTATAAATTGTTTCTCTCAGATATAAACTTCAAAAGTATTTAAAGTCACCCCATTCTTCCCCCCTTTGAGTTTGGGCACAAAATTGTAATATGGGGATCGATTGAACCAATAAAGCAAGTCAAAGCATCGATTGCATCTAACTTCTTCATGAAAGTATATCTATGTCATTATATTTGTTTACTTATGCACACAAACGGATGAATAGCAAAGGTAATCCAGGAGAAAAATTTTTATTAAAAAAAAAAAAAGGCACATTCCATACACGTTTAAAAATAGAGAATACAAGCAGTTGAAGTGAAAGAAATATCTGAAAATTATTTTCCCTCCATTTTTTCCAAACAACTGAAGCTTACAGATTCATGCGATAGCCCGAATTCCTTTGTTGAATTTAAAGATTTTCCAGAGGGCATCTTCCATACTGACCATGACGCCAAATTTCATGACAACAAATAAAAGTTTGAAAGTAAATTTTTCCCTTTTTCTCTGCAATGTTCTCAGTATATATTACAGATCAATTTTCATAGTGTCTATACCCTGTTAACCACACATTAAAGCGCCAATTTTTCTTCACAAATTGGTTTATTCCCAGACTTCTCCTAAAACATAGGGATAAAATGACGGAATTAAGTATTAATCAGTCACATGCTTACTGCCAAAAAAAAATAAAAAATTCCAATACGCAGAAAGACAAACATGCTCAAGTATACATTACCAGTGGTGTGGGTCCCATGGAGGTGGAGTCATAGGACGATGAAGATGAAGAATGGGAGTTGCTCATCGGAGAAGAACTCAAAATGGCATGGATTTGGAAAAAGAAATGAAATTTATACTAGTGCAATTACGAATCTATCATTTGGAAAAAATTTGGAAGGAACCGAAATGTAACGGCTATCATCGCTTGAAATTTATCATAAAGTACCAGGTATTTGCCAACGTTTAATAATGTTGTCACTAGCCAACATCACGCGCCACTTTTTCAGTTTTCACCCTATCAAATATGAGTAAATTGGGTATGTATAGATAACATGAAAGAGAGAAATAAAAAATAATAATAATAATAATAATAAAGCTACTTTTACAGATTTCATTTACAGAAAGCTTTACAGATGCTGATGTGGCGAGCATTTACCTTCCTACTTTTATATGAAAATGCTTGAAATAACGTAAAAGTACTCATCACGTCAACATTCTGTAAAGGAATGTGTAAACAAACATATAAAAATACAATCATGCTATACGTATTTGGTAACCAATTCGTTAAAAAATTATGTACAAGAAGAATAATTCATAAAAATATCTTAACTCAAAAAATAAAATTGAAAAGAAACTAAGTTATTATAATTTTTCTCTTTTTTTGTCATGTATCCGTACACTATTATGTACGTACTATTTAAATACTTAGAGTTTGTTTGAATTTCATTTTTCCCCCAAAATATATTTTAAAATAATATTTTGATAGAGAATGTGTGGTAAAAAAATGGGAGAGTTTTTGTTGAAAATAAGAGAGAGATATATATTTTAAAAATAATAGGAAAGAAGGACTTAATAAATTTAATGCGCGCGTTTATTACAAAGCTTAACTGTGGTAGTGGTGTGGCTACTGCCATTTAACTTTCTTTCTCATTTCCATCTTCCTCAAAATTTGACATTAACAACAAAAGACTTCCACTTTTGTGTATTTCATTGTTCCAACAATCCAATTTTTATGAACACGACGAGAAAAGCCGGCTATATAAAATGCTTCTTGATGAATTGCTATCCATAAGCAACTCGTTAATGTTTACTGTTTTAATAGTTGGCGGTTTTAAGATTATCCGCCGCAAACAAGACCAATAAATGTGTGATGGTTTTTGGTCTCTGTCAACTATAAGGTCAGAGTATTAATAAATGGAGCAAATGATCAACGACAAAAAATCGCCGATAGTACGTATTCTCTCGTAAGTGACGTTATTAAATAATTTAAATTAATATTGTTTGTAGTTTTGAACATATTTCCATTAGCAGTTTACTCATGGAAATTAGGATTTTGCTGAAGTGCTCAAAAGTTTGATATAGGGGTTGACACTACCCTTACATTTGCATGTGGGGTCCCGACATGAATAAAAAATGTTAACCACACATTTTATCAATTTTTTTTTTATCAAAATCTTCTATTATTTTGTCAAATCAAATTCTAAAACATAATATTTTCATTTCTTGGAATAAAATATAAACTTTTTACCATATTTCAAGTAAATTTTTACATTTTCATTAATGCAGATTTCCAAATTCAGAGAGCTTTTGTCCGATTTACAAGTCTCTAATTAAGTGACACGGATTTTTATCTCTATGCAAAGTTCTTATTTTCGAACATAAATATTGGTTTTATTTCAAGAAATAAAGTTTTCTATTCGATGTCGTTTCCAAATAAAAAAAATTATAAAAGATTTCAAACTCTATTATTTAAATTTTGATATCTCAATCTTCATCACCTTGTTAATTTTTCTCTAATCTTTTAAAAATATATGACTTGGTCTAAATATTGATAATAAAATTATTTGCTGGTCCTTTCTTGCGGATTAAGAAAGAAAGTTTGACAAAATTCACAAATCGTTTTCTAACAAATAGCTTTTTTAACCCACTATGATAAAACAATTGAAATATTTTTAACAAATTTGTTTGTTTTGTTAGCATATTAATATAATTAACCTGTTGGGAACAAGTGGTATCAGAGCTACAGATTGTTGAATTTATTTGAGATTTTTAGTTTCGATTACTGCCATGAAGTATGACATTCCGTTTTGGATCGCAATACAAAGTTTTCTTTGCGGCAAGTAAAGATGAAAGCAATTCTGGCGCATATGGATTTGGACAATGCTCTGTTGGGTTTTGATAAAATGCCAACAACTTGGACAGTAGAGGAGAAGCAACGGAATGATCAAAAGGCGCTGTCTATGATTCATCTTCATCTTTCTAACAACATTTTTCAGGACGTGGTTAAGGAGAAATCAGCTGGTGCATTGTGGTTAAAACTGGAGCAACTATGCATAACGAAAACATTGACAAGTAAGTTGCATCTGAAGTAGAGGCTTTATTTTCATCGTATGGCAGAAGGGAGTTCTTTGGAGGACCATCTGTCGTGTTCAAGGAAATTGTCGGTGATATGGAAACATTAGAAGTCAAGTATGAGGAAGAGGATTTGGCCTTGATCCTATTGTGCTCACTGCCCGCTTTATATTTGTCGTTCAGAGACACGATCTTGTACAGTCGTGACACACTCACCATTGATGATGCTTATGACGCTTTATTTTCAAAGGAGAAGATGAAGCATATCGTTGGAGCTAAGGTGAGGAAGCTCTGGTTTCGTACGGTGATCGACGGAGGGGTAGGTCAAAGGTGAACTTCAGCAATCAAGTTTGCTTCTACTGCAGGAGAAAGTGACACGTCAAGAAGAATTGCTACAAGTTACATGGTAAAGATAATTTATCTGCAAATCATGGGAGGCAATCTGATGAGATTAATATTGCCGAGAGATTTTTGGATGGCCAAGATGTGGTGCTGATCGTATCGACATGGAATCTAAGCCGGATGAGGAGTGGATTCTGGATTCAGTGTGTTCATTCCATATGTGTCCCAATAGGGCCTGGTATGAAACATATGAAACGGTGAAGCAAGGTGGAGTTTGTCATAGGAAACAACCAATCTTGTAGGGTTGCTAGAATCGGTCGGATCAGATTGAGGTTACTGGATAGGACAGTTCGAGTTCTTGGCCAGGTTCGGCATGTTCCAGACTTAAGGAAGAATCTCATCTCGCTGAAACCCTGAATTCTAATGGGTGCACATTCTTCAGTGGAGGTGGAGTCTTGAAAGTCCAAAGGGGTCATCGTATTGTGCTGGAAGGACGGAAAAGTTCTCAACTGTATATCCTGCAGGGGTGGGTAGAACCAGTAAAGAGACATCTGGAGAGGTTTAGTATCGTGGAAGAGATCAAGTTCGGTACAATACCTTTTGTGTTGGGCTTTGAGTCATTTGCTAGGGGAGGACTCATAGAGCATAGGTATCTGGTTTCAGATGTGTGTGATCATGCTTTTGGGTTGTTTGAAGGTGACAGTTCTAACAAGGGGCTTTCAGTTCAAGCATTTGGTATGGATTCTGCTACAGGGTATGCTTCAAGTCTGTTGGTATTTGTTGAATTCTTTGTTGAAATTTTAGGAACTCGGGGTTGGGTTCGAGTGTCGCTTGTGGACACTGGGTAGAGATGATGTTTTTCGTGAGGTGGAGAGT
>CAIGRN010037673.1:0-22578 GCA_903798345.1 Fraxinus anomala
AAAAAAAAAAAAATAGCAAAACAAAAATAAAATTATAAATGAATTCCCTTGACTTTTCAAAAGGTAGAAATAAATCACATTTTAAACAATGAAATACATATTAACACAAAAAATTTAAAAAATAATAAAAATAAAAATTCATCTTCTTCCCCCACCAAGCTCACCCCATCTCGTCTCACACCCACTCATGGCCAAACACTACCTTCACACTGGTGACTTATAAAACAAATGTTTCGATTTGTCATTAAAAAAAAAAAAAAATGGAAATGCTTGTATGATTATAGATAAAATAATTTTTTTCTAAAAAAATCTTCATACCATTAAATACTTGACCAACAGTGTGACATGGATCATGTAAATCACGAAATAACAGTTAAAAAGAATTTTCCAGGAGGCAAAGATTATAGTCAATAATTAGCCTAAAACGGTCGATCTAGATTCATATATGTAGTTATAATTGCTTCAAGATTACATGCATTCGAAATTCGTGAAAATATATTTCATATATTACATCTTGAATGGAGTTTACATATTTAAAAGAGTGAAAAGAAAAGACCTTGAGCTATGAAACCAGAGTAAATTGTACTGATTAATAGAGGTAGATTTTCAAAATTTTACTTCATAATTTGTATATAGTCTACTTTAATTTTCTTTAATTTTTCTACTTTTTTAAAAATATTATACGCATAACATTGTGTTTGTGTACAATTTTAATTCAACCTACATTAAAAATAACCTCTCAAACCCCAAAAAATGAGGGTTTCAATTTGTTTTATTAATCTCTCTAATAAAATAACGAGCATGGACATGAACTCATGGACGGCTCGACTTGACCCCCAAGGCCACAATCCAAAGGGTTGAACCGAGCACGCGAGAAAAAGCAAAAAATGAGAAGACAACCTGACGTAATGTAATTGTAAAGATTTAATTTCGGTAGATCTAAAAGATGTAAATCGTGTTAAGAGCAAAATCTCCATAAACAAACCGACCAAATAGTAGATGATATCTATATGATCTACTCTAAATTTAGAACAATTACTTTGTAGCAAACCGAGAGTTTAATGGGGGACTCAACAAATCGAACACAATTTCATATAAGCAATCTCATCAAATACACTATTAATAAATTCCAAACAAAGGAAACAAACTATTATATAATTATTGCTAGTATTTCTAATGGTATTTCAACTAAATATATTGTAATCTTGAAACTTCAACTGTCACTTGGACTAAACCTCTTTAAGATGCTTGATATTATATCTAGCTATCAAGGATTGGCCTAATCCTGCACAGTACAGAGAATATGTGAAAATATATTACAATCTATCAGCAAATTCACAAAAAATAAAAAATAAAAAGCAAGCCCACTTAAAAATGTCACATATAGTAGAAATGATAGACAAGTTGCAGCAGCTTAGGAAACTTGATAAATATTGATACTTTCATAACCAATAAATCGAACAAGATCGACCGTCTTTCTTGCCTTGCATAGGTAGGAAGAACACAAATACATAGACCATGATTATATGGAATGCGATATTAAAAGTGGTTTACTTCGTATTAATAATGCATTCTAGGTGGTAGAACGCAGAAATAGAGCGTAAAGAATCCTTGTATTGGAAACAAAACTTGTATTAGTTTAGGCTGTGAAAATTCACAAATTACCAGGTCCATAAATGCATGACATCACTATTCCTTCTGGAAGAAAGAGAGTACAAAATCTGTATGTACGGAGAAGAGTTGTGTGTCCCCAAAGAGCTGTTATACAGTAGTCAAGGAGAGTATAGCATTAGCATGTAAACACAATTCTTGTATGAAACTGAGATAAAAATCCAAAATTGGAATTAAAAGAGCTAAGAAGCAAACCTTCATAAAAGGCCGATCTCGACTAGGGAAAGACTCGATGAAACTTTCCTTCAATAGTAATGATACCTGATGATCAACACAACAATGTTCATGGTAATGTGGTGATTGAGGGTGAAACGTAATGGAGTATTTCTGAATTCCACAAATCACAATTATGTGGCCGTATTCGAGGGGACCAATGTTTCGAGAGATCCAAACAAACATTAGAATAGAAGTGCGTAAATTATGACAAATACGCAATTGAAACAAATTTCATGGAGCAGAACCCTTTTTTTTAGCAGGTACGAGTAACCAAATGGGAAACGAAGGAAACTATTATTGCAGACAGAAGTTCAAATTTATATATTCTAGAAATATAACACAAACCTTGTCATCATTTGATTGAACATTTGTAATCGTATGAGACCGAAGGTTAAAACAAAGTGAATCCAAATAAGACCGTAAAACTCCAATAAAACCTTTGGCAGCATCAACCTACACAGATTAATCAAAACCCATATTAGCACAGGAATATACGAAAAAGAAGTAGCCACACCAATGATATAATGTTGACTTTATCTCATATTCAAACAAATTGAAATGCTTCACGTTCGACAATTTCCTTCTTACTTGTTTTGCCATTAATATTTCTGAAATTTGAGAAAGAGAAGCATGAGAAGAGAAATCTTTAGTGATGAGGTCAAATGATTTTCAAAATGGAAGGAATGGTTGTTCCTTAAAAGGAAAAACAAAAGCAACAAGATTGCACAACACCAGTGACAAGAAAATGAGACACTTTTGTGGATGGGTCGGTCAAAATAATTCCACTAAAAGCACCAATGGACTTGTGCAAGCAAACGGGCCAAGTGCACAACTGGTTCGCAAAATAAATGAAGAAGACCAATTTAATCATGGAAAATAAAAAAGGGCGAAAGAAGACAGTGAAAGAGTTGACAGCCTAATAGGCATAAAAGGAGTGCCATCTGATATATAGAAAAATCTGCAGAATTTAAATGCAATATATTCCTAGCCTTCTATCCCCATGGAGAAAAAGAGATCTTCTCCACTCTTTTAAGTTATTCATGTTTAGCAAATCATTATCAGTTTGAAGGCATTGACAAAATATTAACCTATAATTGAAATTTTTACCAGTACAGGCATCATTATTTGCTTGATTGTTATTATTTTAAGTTCTAGAGCAGAATGTCTGATAAGAAAGAATGAAGCTTAATCTCCAGTTAAAACTAATCTGAAGAACAAAAAACAAATGACAGGTGAGTATAAACCACATGCCTGCTCATCAGTACATTCATAAACCGGTCTTTTCTTTCCCAAGTAACTCTCTCCCACCAATTTTGCATAATAAGGACTAAGGTGTGAATATAGTTCTCGATGCTGAGGTAATTGTGGTATCGTCGGGGTTTTCACCTGTCCCAATACAACATAAAAGGATCAGGTAAACTATCTTGAAGTGAAAATGCATGTACAAAATTTAACAATCTTTAAAAAATATGGCATCCGTGAGCATTTAGATGAGCAAGCACTTGCAGCAGAATCCACTCCTAAGCCATTGATAAACAATGTGATTAAGTGTTCTTAATTGTTTCTATGGGAAAACAAAGAATATTAAATGATAATTAACTCAAATTGATAATATCAAAATTTTCTTCAAGGTTCAAGATATAGCGATAGTATTTCAATTACAAAGGTGTTTCACGACCTTAACAATGTTGTCTAGAACATGAATCCGAGAAGGCAAAACAAGAAGATATATTGAAAGGCTATTCCTCTGCACTAAACAGTCTAAAACTTAAATTTCTTGTAACATCTTGACAAAGATGATTTTTTCAGAATCATACACCTTACATGCCTCTTCGCACGTCTTTCTAGTTCTGATACCTTTGATGGAAATTATTAATTATGTGCAATACAAAACTAACTGTAATCCAGCTCTCCTAACCCATTTGTGTCTCCATTTTTTCGATTGGTGTTACTATTTTCTTATGGCAAGACTTTTTTGACTACATGAAGATGTAATAGGATCATATTCGCTGTAAAAACTACAGATGCTTTGTACTAACAGAGCAACTCATATTTAACTGAAGTAACCATGTCTTGTATTACAAACACAGCTTTATTGTTTGGAGCAACTAATCTATAATTGGTAATTGTGTGAATATACACACCTGGTTCTTGTTTGCATCCACTAGAATGACATTTGTTAACTTTGACTGTACCTCGGTCGTCTTGTTCTTCACACCCACCTGCTCAAGATACACACAAATACAAGGAAACAATTACATTATCGAATAGAATCTCTGGGAAAAATCAATTAGGGTTTAGTTTTAAAGATTTTTTCTAGTGTTTTACATTATTTCTTTAGTTATTATAATAAAGGTCAGAGCTTTGATTTAATGACACTTTGATATCAAATAAACTACAATCTCTCTCAATTGTTCTCTCTCTCATCTCTCCCGTCTCTCTCTATTTCTCACCTTAGTTCTCTCTCTCCCCTCCTTTCTCTTCTCTTCTATCCTTATTTCCCCTCTTCCTTAACGGCTCTATTGTTAGATATGAGAGTCTGTCGTAAGCCCTTTTTAAGGTTCAAATTTTTTTCAGAGATATATTACATGTTATTGAATGTTTTGAACCTTGTACAATATGGGCTGAATTATGCAATATCACATGCCCAAAGGCATGTGTTCTGGTCTTGGGTAGTGATATGAGATAAATCATGTAACTGTCATACAATGCATGTGAAGCATTCCATTAGGAACCAAGAAACAAAGAGAAGTGATGTGATTATAGGACAGAAATGGAGTTTAAGAAAATTGCGTATTAGCTATCCATCTCAAGTGTAATGTCTAACCAATCATCTGATATTTGATCCAACCACACATGCAAAAAATGGTGAAATAGAACAGCAAGAAGTATGAAAACTCACTATGTAAGGAACCGGTGCATCCAGAAAGTCCAGCATGTCATTCGGCAAAACCTGAAATACAAGCCACGGAACAACGATATGACAGCAGGAAAGTAAGCTATCATTATATAAAATCAATTAACGAGATCAAGTCAAAACAATTAAAGGAAACTATAGACAAGGAATACCGGCATTAACAAGCTCTGCCACTGATAAGGACGAATCAGGGGGATAATTGACAGAACCAAAGCACTCAAAATACCCTGCATACAATAACTAAAGATAAAACATCGGACTTTAAGCTCTTTCTCCATCTAGCATCATACAATGCACAAAAAGAAAAAGAAACATTGTGATGCAAATAGCAGGAACGTCAAAGTTAGCTACATCTGGGTTAAGTCTTCTCCAGACCAAGTTTCCAATAACAAGATAGTCCTTAAGTACATCAAAAATATTATGACAGCTGCACTAGTTATGGACAAGAGGGTCAATAGCTACGAACTATGAGTCAAAGAAAGTGTTCAAAAGAATTAAGACAAAGAAGATAGAATATCTAATAAAAATTCAGTCTACAGGGAAACAGAAGAAGTTCTAGATAGGATTCATATGAATAGAATATATGACAAGCAGACGAGCTATCTAAATAAATGAAAACTTACCAAATTCGAACAAGCAACCACAATCTGTTTCTCCAGTAGAGCCCCAGCAATTAATGTTAATACCTGTTAAGGCAACCATAAGCACGAGGGTTAGCCTCTCTTTGGCAAAATTTATATATCTTTAAAAAATGGTCAAACTTCATTTTCAGCCACACAATCCAATGGACCCACAAGTACCATTCACTTATTCACCACTCATTTTTTTCTATTTATAAACGAAAACACTCATAAATTCTTCCAAAACGGGGAACTAGGAACCTATAAAAGTCAATGGACAGGTCTAAAACTTTCCCAGTAACCTAGGCTAGGACTATCCACAGACATGTCCACAGATACGAGTAGCCTCTGCCATATGTTGTATGTATACCAAGTCTTAAATTGAAAGCATTAGGAAGAATTCCTACATATCAGCATTCCCTTGTATGAAACATAAAGAAATTCCTTTGTGCATAATTGATATACTTACATGCTCCAGTCGTAGGGAACCACATATGCAAGCAACAGCCCATACGGATAAAGCAGTTGCCTCCTCCTCTACCAGGAGCGCACTGTGCACCTACAAGGTGAGATCAATTAATGAAATTAAGACCTCTAGTAGAGAGAGAGGACATAAAAATGTGACCACAAAAAGTAACTAAACAGAGTTGAAACACCTAGACTAGACCTTGTTTCTAACTGATATCTAATTAATATCTTCATTTGTCCATTTAACTGATGGTGAAGATTTATTCATTTTTAGAAAGAAAAGGAGTTAGTCAGACAGAGGGATGGGATGGGGAGAATGCCAACTCTAACGTACCTCAGCTAGTTCCAAACTCGTCTTACATGATCTCAAATCAATTGTTGATCCAGCAATACGTAAAACTGATTCATCAGGTCTGTAATATTCCAGAGGATGCAGGTGATCTAGAGGATGAAACTTTATTGTTGAACCCCGTGTTGGGCAGCGTAATTGGTAATATTCACAAATTATTCGTAGGGACCCATGGTTATTTGCCTGCAAAGGAGAAAAATGGATGAACAAGCTATTGAAGAATTTCAGTAGCTAAATAATGACCTCGACAAGAGATCGAAATGTACAGGGGAAAACAAGATTCAAACCTTAGCCCACTCAAGGATATCACCGTGTTCACTAAAAATATCTTGGCCAGATGACGATGCCTCTTCTGTTTCTGTCTCCTCGACATCACTTCTGAAATGTCTATCTTCACTTGGAGAGCCTTGAAAACTGCATCAGTAGCGAAATTAATTTGGGTCAATCCTGGATAACAGAATTACAGAAAATTGCAAAGTCGCTCATCCATGCTGCATTCGATAAGGTTTCCCACTGGTAGGAAGTATCAATAGAGCAACAATCGATGACATTCTACCATTATAGAACTGCATGTTTGCATGTATTAATGCATGCTTATTGGCAATATACAGAAGCACTTAAAACGGGGATAAATGACACTCAATATACCCTCTACAAAGGATGAAACAGGAATGGTCTTCAACATGAAGTTATGCATAAGACTGTTAGAAAAGATTCTGGCGCAGTAGGTGATCAAGCATCAGATTTCATGTTCTCAAATTAATAAAAACAAAATTCCTGCTATCTAGATACTTGAGATATCATAAGAGCCCATCACATACTTTAATATGGCTATATGAAGGTAAGAAAATCAGAACGAACCAAAACATGCTTATAACAGGACCATTAGAATCAGGTTAAGACATCTCTTTAATATTAAGCATGTGGCCTATATATTTCAAGTTTTAGCAATAATATAGAGAATACAGAGAGGAAAAATACAGAATCATATACCTGGAGGAAGATTCAGAGCTTTCACATTGCTGATACCGTAATAGCGGTGAAACAGCATTGGTTAGACGTTTGTCTGCTGATTGTTTGTTGATAAAACTGTTGTCAACAGAGGTATCAGGTGCAGACTCACTCCTAGAAACAAGTTTCTCTGTCCCAGGATGAAGTGGAACAACATTACTATTAGATTCTTTGTTTGAGTATATGTTCCCATTTAAACTTTCATGACCAAGGAGAGAGATATCATCTGTTACTCTTCCTGGGATAGAACCACTTGTGCTTAGAGGGGAAGTTCCAACTGTCCCATTCTGCATGTTGACTGCTCCATCTTCCAGAAATATGCCACCAGATTTTTCCTTCAAAATTTCAACCTCATCATAGCCCACGGATGACTCCAAATCTAGATTGCTAATCTGTTTTGTCAACCTTTCCAGCCTCTCTTCAGTTAAGATGCTACAGAGTAAAGCAAAAGGTAAAATAACTATATCAGCAGAAGAACTAGCGAGAGAACAATTTCTATGCTCTGTCAGTTAGGCAATCTAAACCAACAATGAAATTTAAATACACAGGAAAGAAATAAATATTAATTGAACTCTTTAACAGCCAATGACTAAGTAATAATATATTTCTGCAATAACAATACAAAACCAATACTTTTGATGCATATTTCAAAAAGAGTCATAAAATTAGCTAATATTCCTTTCCTTCTTCATCTTAAAGTAATTTTAAATCACCGGCCACTGAAATGAAAATAGGAACATAAAATTCTAATAGATATGAAATCCTTGGCCAAGTTATTAAACTAATATTTAAAACTGATGTATCCCTTGATAATTTCAGGGATGAGTAGATCTTTCAGTAGCTTCATATGCAATAAATTTTTCATCCTGTATTATCTCTGTCCGAGGCTGCTACTTCCAGGTATTCTTTGCACCAGCTCCTTTGCTTTCCTCTCTCCCTCTTTCGTTTTTTTTCAGACCTTTTTTTCTTATGGGGAGGAGTTGGTCATGCGTATGTACTTTTTCACTGAAAGCTGATAATCATATAACAATTTTGTAATGCAGTAACTACAATACAAACATCTTCAAGCTATACATGCAGCTTTTGAAATTATGATCACACACGAGAATTGGTCACATACCTATTCAGTACGCCAAAATGCAGTTCAAAAAATGGAAGCCTAGAAAGAATACAGTAGCAGCGGCGTGTAGTTAATATGTGGCGGCTCCGACTTGAGGGGGATGCTTGCCCATCTGAAATCATGGAAATCAATCCAGATGGCTTGTGTATGATTTCTTCAACTAAAATGCAGCAACCATACAGAGTTGAATCGTCAGCTACCTGAATGACAAGGAAAACATAAAAAAAATTTAAAGGTAAAAGAGAGAGAGAAGAACAGAAAGAGGGAGAGGAAACAAAATCATAAGGGTGCATCTATATAGCTTCACTCAGCAAATCAGGTAAAAGTACCTGAACAATTAAAACCAAATTTTCACTTTTGATGCAAAAGAAAACGAATTTAACTTTAGCATGTGCATAACAAATAAAAGCTCCTAAAGCAAATCACTTCAAAAAGTTTGAAATGTCTCGACATACCCATTGTTTTCCTACAAACAAGAAAGTCTGTAGAAAACTTCAATGAGCACACAAATGCTAAGGAAGTTAAACAACCGGGTTCAGATGGCAGTTCCAAACTCACATGAACGTCCTTTAATGTTGAAATCCATTTTTCAAAAGTAATATTTTCTATGCCACATCATACCTGCAGTCGGAATACGAAGGACAGATCACTCTGTTTGAGATGTTCCTGTAAAAATAGCACCCGTTAAGTCAAAAACAGGAGAAAAAGGAATAGAAAGGAAAAAAATTCCTGGGCCATATTTACATAACTAGCTCAAATTGGATAAGAATAAATTCCCATACTTTACATAAATCCCTATTAAAAGCACAAGAAATGGTATTAAATAAAATAAAACAAAGGGGCTTCAAGTAGCAAAGAAAGGTATGGGGAGTCGAGGAAGGAAAATTGGATGAAGACTATGTAGATTGTCAATTCAATCAGCAATGGTGTTCTTTCTATTTACCAGGATAGACAAGCACCCTAAAGATGACAAGGTAAGCAAAAAAGTTGCACAACACACAGACAAAATACAAACTTAACGATTTAATCTAAGGCTTTATCAAGTTCCTTTGCATTATGCATCAGAACTTGATAATTGAGACATTTTTCTGTTGGGTATCGAATAAATAGTTGCAGAGTAATCAAGGCAGAAACAATCACGTAGATACCTGTCCAAGCAGTATCTCATTCAACTCACTCATTGAAGGAGTTCTCTCCACAGCATTAACCTGCAAAAATAGGTGTCGACTTTATGCACTCATAGATAAAAGTCAAATCCACATAGACTATATGGTTCCTCTAGGCAAGTGATGTTGGACAGAACAAATATTTTGTTTCTCCTTAAATCCAGATATTTTAGGATAGAGATGAAATAGATCCCTCAATCCACATTCTCCAAAGAAGCTGTGGAATCATTTGAACACGAGGAGGACAACAAATATTGGTCAAGACCTATTATTTCTTTTATGTACTTATCATAGAAATAGTCCAAGGATGCATGGATAAAATTCAAAGGAGACGCATTTACTACACAATAACAAAAAAGTAAATTAAAGTAACTAACAAAAAATATGTTTTAAGATACCGAATTACCATGAACAAAAGAATAATGAACCTATAAAACTTTCAAATTAGACATCTCATGAAGATATTTTGTAACAATTTCATACAGTGCAGAGAATAAGGGAACGTGGCATTACATGGCTCATCAAATATAGCAAAATTACAGATGTCGAGGAAAAGAACTATGAGCTTGGATTTTAAACAAAATCAGAACACGTCAATATTAGGTATTGTTGGGACTGAGGATCCATCCCAAAAGGTTAACCTCTTAGATGGAATAGGCAAAGCCCTTATATACCGATTATCTACCCGGTGTGTAGCCAACATGAGAATTTGTTTGCATTCCCCTAACAGTTATCAACTTATCATTCAGAACACTAGATTGACTTGTTCCCATCATATGCATGCTTCACACTTTCAAACCCATTTTGAATTGATTCTGCAACTATAAAAAGATTGCAACAGACAAGAACACAAACCATCCACGAGAAGGTTAAAAAAAAAGACGTGGTTTTCAGAGTATTGACTCAAACATGAATTATGAGAAGCAGAAGAACCCATTGTGCTTAACCCCCACCTCTACCCCTGCAGGAAAGCAGAAAGAAAGGAGATCCTTGTAATTGAGTGGCAACTGCTTTTCCGGGGGGTAAACAAACAAGACCTGAAGCCAAAACAGAAAATTGTAAACATACTTATAACGATTGTCAGATTCCAAATTTCAATACAAACATGTTAGCAATAGAATACACGAGTCACCACCTGAGGCTCAAGGCTAGGTTCTACACGAGACTGATGCTGACCACCAAGGGCACTACGAAATCTCCCTGATGCTTCAAACTTTCTAGCAAAGTAAAGATTTTGAAGAGCCGGAATGTCACAATTAGGATGAAGTCCCACAACTACCATGCTCTCGAAAAGCTTTGATGGCTCTCTCCAAACTCTGTGATCCTGTGCACTTCGGCAAGATAATTATATGCACAAAACCCTAAGGAGCAATAATCACAGAAGCAACACGAGAAAGATCTAAAGATCCTCATTCTAAAGTCTAAAGGAATCACCATATTATCAAAAGGAAATATCATCATCATTGAGAACCTCCAAAAGTGATTTTGCCTGAGAATTGTTACTAAAAGGTAGGTTCTAGTTATGAAAAGCAAATCATGGAAGATATTTCTTTACTTATAACTCTTTCTCCTACATATCATAAAAAAGCAAACAAGCAAGATTAATAAATCAAAAGCGAGAGAAGAAATCCTACCAGGGACTGCAGTTGAAAGTTAGCCCACTGACGTTTTTGACTAGTTAGTATTTCAGGGTTGTAAGGTCCATTTTTAACTTCTGGAGGATTTGACAGCCCTTTAAGTATTCTAGAAACACGGTTTTGAAGTTTATGGAGCGGGCTACTGCTATCATCTTTTGAGGAATATACCACAGAAGGTCGTGCTGAACGGACAGCAGCTGCAGCTGCGGCGGCTGCAGCAACAGCTCTCGCAACATCTTCAGTTGTTTGCATGATGAATGAAGCACCCCAACCAGGGCTATCTGACTCTTCATATTCCTCCATCTCTAAACCTGGCTCTCCTGTGTTAAGCTGATAGATTTGAAAAATCAACGAAATTAGAATAAGGAGGTTTTTGTTACTCAAATGAGATGCGTAAAAGAAAAGAAATGCAGAAATGAAAATTTGCATTGAGTTCTTTCATTTTCTTCTTCTTTGAAAAACAAGAAACATCCTTTACCCTTACACTTCTGAAACTATCCCCTAGTATATGAAACCCCTGCAAGCCAGTCAATTATACAATTATACCGGTGATCATACATGTATTTGATGGAGAAAATAGAAAATGAAACCAAGGCAACAAACCAATCCAAACAGGTCTATTAGACTGCCAATATAAATCAATGCTTCATATTCAGTAAAATACCACTTATTAATTATCTCATCTTCTCCCTATATGATACATACACACTTGCCCAACAAGAATACTATACTCTATATTAAATAAGTAGGATTACAATCCCAAGTCGCGCGCTCTCTCTCTCTCTCTCATCGCCCATTTTGGTGCTATACCCACCCACCCGCAATAAAGGAGAAAAAGAAAAATAAACGGAACTATTAGGTGTTTAAAACAAACCCTAGAGTCATGCTACAAATTCTTGAATGAAGTTATAAAATACATACGAAAAAAAAAGGATCAATTTTCACTTGAAAAAACCACGACTTTTTTTGAAGCAATTTTCTAGTTTACCAAGGAGATGACAATTTATTACCTCCAGTGTGTGCATATAATAAAGTAAAGTAATATCCATGTCGCTTGAGCCTAAACCTCCGATTTCAAACAAAATTTGAAAACAAAATAATAGAAATTAACTCCTCAAAAAGAGGCACAAAATTCCGAACTATTTTCAGAAAGGGACAGATTGAGAAGAAACGCATCGAGAATCACATAAATGTGACAAAATAAATCGAAATGACAAAAAGGAAGAAAAATCCAAATAAACTCACCTTTAAAATTCGCCTATAATTTAAGGGAAAAAAGAGTGATGTATGGAAATCAATTTACGTATTTACAAGGAGAGAGAAACAGACAGTTCAGGCGGCCATAACAAAGAGATATAGAGAGAGAAAGCTGTGTTCTATGTTGGGTTCTGCGAATGAATGCAGAGAGAGAGAGGAGGGGAGAGAGAGGGGAAGAAGGGATTATAAATTTATAATCCTAGTTTTCTCATAAATAGATAATTAATTAAAATTAAAATTATTTAGTGATGCAATTGAAGTGATTGGTTTCAGATTTTTCATTTTTTTTTTCTCTTAAAAAGGAAAATAGAGATGGGCCAGCAGGTCAAAGATGTAGGGCGGAGGCAGGAGACGGCCTTTTTGGCTAGGCTCTGTTTGGTTGGTATGAGAATTGGTTTCTCGAATCTTAGAAGCACCCTATGTAGATTATTAATATGAATTGCACTAAAAAATATTGTCGCATAAATTAAAATAAATAATATTATAATACATCATTTCCAACACAATATGTCTAAGACTAGAGCCTGTCTGAGTCCTATTTTTTGCTGTAGAATGTATTTTGAAATAATAGATTGATAAAAATGTGTGGTTAAAAATGAAAAAAAAATAAATTTTGTTTCGTGTAATATTATTTTATTGAAAAATATATAGTTAAAAAAAGAGAGATAAAAATAAATTTTGAAGAAAATGAAAATCAAACAAATATAGTAAAAAAGTAAACATTATCAATATGACCGTCAAATATACCGAGTGAGTCATGAAAAATTAATATTTCAATTTATTTTTTCTGTTTCTCCGACTTATTATTGTTCTAGAGATGAAACCCAAAATATGCCATCCATTCATTAAACATTGATATAACGTACATCGAAATATTTTTTATTTAGAGAACACCAAGATTACAATCATGGAATGCATTTGAGATGTTCTAAGCATTTCAAAGCTTAAATATTAGGGTAAATTTCAATCGTATAACTATAATTCTACTCCAATCAAGAAATTATACTTTAATGTTCATTCGAATAACTACAATGTAATTTGATTTTAATTGAAACAACTACGTTTTAATTGAAGCACAATTGCCTGATTAACCCTGAAATAAAAATTTAACTATCACGAATAGAATTTACTCATTAATAAGTTTTACGATAATAAATTTTTTGTTTGTCAAAGTTTAAAAGTAATTATTTATTCTGAAAATAATTCTAAATTGAGTGGCAGAACAGCTGCTTTACTTGCAATTAATAAAAATAACTTTCAACATGTTTGAAAAATAAAAGTTTACTTAGAAGTAACTGAATTTCTTTTTATTTTAAACATGTTTCATTATGTTGCTTTATTACGAAATAACTTACTTTAATACTAAAATATGAATTACTTTCAAAATAAGTAGTGTATTTTCAACTCAAATTTACAAATAATATATAATATTTATTTATTTATTCATTTATTTATTTTAAATTTTACTTATTATGTATTAAATAAATATACTTTATAAATTTGCTGATATGCAAAAATTTTAGGATTAGAGGAACATGGCATACTTTTGCTTCACAAGACTCTTAACGTCACTTGGATTAATCATTTCTCAAGTGTACAAGTAAAGTTGATATTTATTAGATTAATTCACAAATTTGAGGATAGGTGGCAAAAATATGAATTGAGCCTTAAAGTTTGAGTAATATTTCATTAATGTGACAGTTTTTTTCAATATTAATAATCAAATGAATAAGTTTATCTTAACAAATACTTATATAAAATATGAAATTATGTTTCGATAAGTCCTTGTTTGATGGGAATTAAAATCAGATTTTTAGTAAATTTTGATAAAAAAAAAAAGTTGGTGAAATGTGTGATTGAAAAGGTGTGTAACCCATAAAATATGTGAATAAAATTAATTGTTGAATTTGACTTAAATTAAAATCTAATTTATGATTGATACCAAAAAATAAGTTATCAAACATTAGAGTATAACTTAAAAGGAAATTGAAATACTATTTAATGTTAATTCTATCGTACAAGCGAATTAGAAGCCCACAAAATGAATAAAATCTTTAAAATTAATTTAGAGTCCCATTAAATAAATAAATAAAAACCATTGACTCTATCAAACTTAAAATAATTAGTGGTCATCAAATGGTATTTTTTCAAACTCGAAAGGTCTAATGCCTTTTTTTCAAAAGCCATGTGGTGAGAATAGTGAGATTAAGGGCTTGTTTGACCCTATCAAAATTATAATTTATTTTTTATTTTTTCTTATCAATCATATATTTTTTTAATAAAATAATATTACACGTAATCTAAAAAAAAATTCTTTTTTAACTACACATTTGTTTTCTAAAAAATAATATTTTAATCATTAAAATTTCAAATAATGAGAGCCAAACAGCGAAATCTTATCTCAACCTGAGGTCCGTTTACCGCTAAGGTTGACTATTGGTACAAGAAATCTTGTCATATGGGGACATAACAAAGAATCATGCCTTGGATCAATTAATAATTAAATTAGAAACAATTTTTTTAAAGTTGTCCAACTAAAAAATAAAAATGGCACTCTCTCCCTTTTCTAGTTGTTAGGAGGGTGCCAAACAGGCCTTCTTGGATTATTTTGTATTGACGGTAATGTCTATTTTGTTATTTTGTCTTAACTTTGACAATGTGTCAAGAACAAAGTGGTTAGGGAGTTAAAAGATATGAAGTATAGAGATTGATACAATAGTGTCAGAATATCTGATATAATTTTTGACATAATGTCACAAGATATTTTATCATTAGATTATTTTAAAACACATTCAATTTTTTTTTATCAAATCATCTGCTGCCACCTCGAATTATGTTTTTGCATCTGTTAAATTTACTCTGTAAGTGACAAAATCTGATTGATTAAACTTTGGGAGTTGCTTTTATTGCTTATATTAGAAGCACCCATTGACTACTTTTGACTGTAATCAAACCACCCCACCCCCCACCCCCTTCTTCTTCTTTTTCCTCAAATGTGATCCTCTCCCCCATGTCTCGTAGTGAAAACGTAAAGAAATTAGTGCAGTGCGAGGTTCCATTTAAAATGTTAACATATTAACTGAAATGGTCAAATTTCCTTATTAATCCAAGACTATTTTGTGATCGGATTTTTTTTTATTGATGTACTTCTCCAATGACTTTCCACATCATGAAGAGACATTATCACGGCCAACCTTTCCATCCAATTTATTCAGTTAAAAAATTAACACACTCCATCGAAATCTACTTTATAATGATCCCTTTTCACACTAGATGGATTCCACCACTTCAAGAGTTTATAATTTACAATCCCGTGCTACATTAAACTAGGATCCATGCCATTTGTGAATATCTTCCTCACACGTTCAAGGATTAATATTTCACGTCAACAAGGCTAAATTTGGACATGACCCTAGTAACATTTGTTAAAGGCTTTGAAGTTTCATCACAAAAGATTAAATTATAGAGGGAATGACTTCTCTTGATCATGTAAGTAATGAGTTCCAAGTAAAAATAGTTTGTGTGATTTTATTTGGACTTCAACACGCTTACTAATAAGATTTTACTCAATCATCGTGTGAATTAATTTAGTCCCGAATTGACGATGATCTCTTTCTGTTAACTTCAACTTCTTGAAATACTAATAGGCAAGATTTTTATATAATTAATAAATTAATATTTTCAAAGCATATATATTCATGATTATTGGCGACATGGAATCTATTTTCCTATTTTTACAAGCATCATCTTTGATATATTTCAAGTGGACAATTTAGTCTGAATGTTTATTGTGACATGAAAAAACCTGCAAGAAAAACGTAGCTCCTAAGATAGAATTATAATTGGATTTGTAAAACAATCATTTTCTGCTTGACTCCGATTATATTTATTCAACATGATAATATTTTTAAAAACTTGATCATCTTGGTTATTAATATATGAATCTGGTAAATAATATCGTTTAAGTGTGCAATCTCGTTTCTTTAGTAGAATATATCGAAACTAATGATTTGCAAGAGCTGATGGAGTTCGTGTTCATCATTACGGTTTAAATTATTCGAAATCTCCTTCATAGCTTCTAATTAAAAGAAATAGATTTGTATGAAGACGGTGTATAAATGAAACGTAAAGTAATTGGAGGAACAAAGACTTCCACTTTCTTCTTTTGTTGTCTTGTGCATGGATTATAAGAACCCTAGAATGGTGCTCACGTGCTCGTATAGTCTTTCTTTTGATGAACATCAAATAAATCACAAAAGAGTGAAGCAAGAAAACCGTTCTTCATGCCCCCATGGGCATGGCACAGTAGTAAAGTAGGGGTTTTTACTGAGTATTGAAAGTTTGAATCCTCGCGACAGCTAGAAGGCAGATGACTGGTGAAAACAGTCATGATGCGCTCTGCCATCCCTTAGAGGGTCCCGTCCGCACATCGTGAGAAATGTCTACAAGGAGGAGAACCGTTTTCTGAATGTCGGGTCCAAGTATTTATAAGTTGTAACTGCATCTGAATTACTTAAGTGACAAACTAGAAGGAAAGCTGCCACTTCTCAGAATTAGTTGGACGGAACTTGAATACCTGAGTAAAAAAAAAAAACCATTCTTCATAAATCGATGAGGAGGAAAGCAAAACATCAAGATTATAATATTTTTATGTGTAAGTATTTAATTTTTCGAATCTAGCGGCTAGAAACTTTCTAGAATGTGCATCTCTTAAGAATCCTTTTTGTGTGCGAATCGATTACAACAACTTAAATATTAAATTTCATTTTTTCTCAAGTTTAATTTTAACTACAAATTCTTACAATAAAATATTTCACACGTAAACTCAAAACTTTTCTCTATATTTTAATCTTGCATTTTAAAATTTTTTTTTTTATTTTACCCAATCTATTCTCAAACAATCGAGCTCAAACAGGAACTAAAAACAAATAAGGTAGTAAATATATGGTCTCGAGGGCTACAAAAATATTAGCGTGGCAGCGTTAAGTTGCTCAACTAAACTCCAAAAAATAAAGTTAAGCAAATAGCATGCCGAGCATCATTCTTGTCTGCCTTTTTGGAGTCCTTTTTCTCAAGTGTGCGTGCTCAAATTACATGTTCCGGCATCACCTCATCATGCCTTCCTTGTATTATAACACCACCTTCATGGAATCCCAGATAGGTAGATCTCTCTTTTCTGTTGCATATTTTATTTTTTTGTTAAATAAAATTTTATTCACAATAATTTAATTTTTATTCTCTCTTGGACAGCATACCCATTCCAATAAGTATGGCTGAAAATGGATTGGATCTGCCTATATCCGATCCGATACTTCAATAGATATTTGATTTTTAAATCCATATCCGTTTTACTATGTTATCGAATATTCGATCCGATAATATGATCAGAAATTAAAGTTAGGGAAAAAAATCAATGTTGGACTCAACCTTTTATTTATTTATTTATTTTCCAATTTTTCCAATTCTTAAACGGGTTTAATAATTATAAATTTCTTAACTTTTTTATGTTTTGAATTTGATGACTTTTTTATTCTAATTTTATTTATTTTCTCATTTATTTATTTTAGTGACAAATAACATGCCATAAAAATATTTTACCGGTTCAATAATTTAAAACAAATCGGATCGAATTGACCTATATATCATTCTTGTCTGCCTTTTTGGAGTACTTTTTCTCAAGTGTGCGTGCTCAAATTACATGTTCCGGCATCACCTCATCATGCCTTCCTTGTATTATAACACCACCCTCATGGAATCCCAGATAGATAGATCTCTCTTTTCTGTTGCATATTTTATTTTTGTGTTAAATAAAATTTTATTCACAATAATTTAATTTTTATTCTCTCTTGGACAGCATACCCATTCCAATAAGTATGGCTGAAAATGGATTGGATCTGCCTATATCCGATCCGATATCCAATAGATATTTGATTGTTAAATCCATATTCATTTTACTATGTTATCGAATATCCGATCCGATAATCTGTTCTGAAATTAAAGTTAGGGAAAAAATCAATGTTGGAATCAACCTTTTATTTATTTATTTTCCAATTTTCCAATTCTTAAACGGGTTTAATAATTATAAATTTCTCAATTTTTTTTTATGTTTTGAATTTGATGACTTTTTTATTCTAATTTTATTTATTTTCTCATTTATTTATTTTAGTGACAAATAACATTCCATAAAAATATTTTACCGGTTCAATAATTTAAAACAAATCGGATCGAATTGACCTATATCCATATTTGATCCATTTAATTAACGGATTATCGGATTCGGATTCAGATCTTGATCGGGTTATTGGATTGAGACCCTAAATCCATCTCACATTAATTTCATGGAATTCGGATCGGATTCGGATCAAAATACAATCCACCGACAACCATACAAATAGGGAATGAAATGAAAGCTATATTTTATCGTAAGAAAACAGTTTATATCGTCTATTATATACAATACGTCAATGATCGAGAAATGCATAGAATAACTTACCCAATTACTAGAATATAAAAGGTCTTGTTTATTCTAATTAGCAGCACCCCTCTTTATTTTAATGAATGTTATTTTCTTTATTATATCAATTTCCACTTGTATAATCTTTATCATAAGCCAAAGATATTTTTTCAGGTTTGAACTGGAATTGACTCCATGGTGTGGAAGGTTGATACAAACAAGCAGCATATTTTTTATTTTATTTTTTTGTACTTTTACTCAACTTTCATTATAAGCTTAGATTATTGAGTCTAATCCATAAAATAAATTGTCAAGGTGAGCAGTGAGATGGACTTGGTAAAGAAAAGCCAGCTGTTGGCTTCAAAGGTCAACGAGTAAGTGGCACAAAACCAGATTTTCAACCCATTATGAATGTGAGTTATTTTTTGACCCTTTCAATCAAGAGAATGGGTTTTCAAAACAATAATTCATGTTGATTTATTCATTTTTCTAGGCTTAAGAAAACCTTTTTTTTGTGTGTGTGTGTATTTCGCTAATGAGTCAAATTAAATACAGCCTATTTGACATGATAATCACAAAGGAACTTGATTTTATTTTCACATTTTCTCTAAAACTATGTACAGTGACGGTACATGATGTTAATAGAATTTGGTCCGTTTGATGAATCGTACAATATATCACTCAAGTTAAATTACCTCATCATCAAAAAATATATCACTCAAGTTATATTACCTTGAAAAGATTGTGCTAGACTTTTCTCGCTCTTTTCATTTAGGTCCTAAAATCAAATGAACAAGGTGTTTTCCTTTTAATCTCGGATTCTTTAAGATTTTTTTTTTTCGTGTTAGGGATTAAATATTACCCCTCTGGTAAACATAGGGTTGTTTCAGTTTTTGAAAATATAATTTTTTTCTTACATTTTTCCTAATATATCATTACATTCAATAATGATTTAAATAGAGTTAGTTTATATTTATTAGACCAATGCACATTAAATAGTGGCATATTAGAAAACTAAAAAAGTCTATACTTCTAATAAAAAAATAAGCCTATAATTTGGGACACAAGAAAAAGAAATCAAACATATATTTGTGAAACGGAGCTAGTACTAGTAAGACCATATAATGTAGTATTTAGCTTAACAGTTTCAACCAATGATATTGGGTTGGTGAACACTAATCATTACTTGAAGGTAGTGATGTCAAACGAGTCGAGCGGTTCGTCCACTTGACTCGTGGACACGAGTTGAGCAGGCTGGCTCGGGAGCCGAACCGAATCCAGTTGGCTCACCCACTAGCGAGTCGCTCGTAAGGCGAGCCGGCTCATGGGCGGCGAGCCCCGAGCCCTACAACAGTAACTAAAACTGTCATATTTTAAAAAAAAGTGGCAGTTTTGGCCACTTCAATTTTTTTTCCTTTTTTTTTACTTTATAAATATTTCAACCCATTTTCAAAATTTTTCCACACAACATTCCAACAACAATTTTCACTCTCTTCCACATTCTGCAATCTATGCAATCTATTACATTTATTTCTCCCTTCAATTTCAATTATCACGCTACAATTTAAAATTACAATTTTATATATAAACTTTGTTTGAATTCTTGAATTATTTCCATACTTTTTAGTTATTTACTATACAGTCTATACTATAAAAATTACACCACATATTCTATACATTTTATCACAAGTTAAAAATTGATTCAAACTCATTTGTTAAGGGCTTGTTCGGTATCGGAGGCGAATCACTTTTGACGCGGCAAAGTCAATTTCAAAATGAATTTGTCGGTCTCAAAGAAGTACCCATTCCCGAAAACATTCCAATTTTGGATGCTCACGAAAGTAGTAATAAAATTGATTTGTATGACGTTGATGTTTTCGAAGCGAAAACAGGAGGATGAACATGAAGTAGATATTTTTAATGCAAGAGGGAAGCGAAATGGGAAAAAATAAGCAAAATGTTATGATCACTTTAAATTGATTCTAAAGGGTCACATGGTCGATTGAGTCGCAGAGTCTAAAGTAGTATATAAATACTGTCAACAACGATTAGCATTGCAAAAGAGCATTGGTACCACCTACCTCAACCGTCACTATAAAGCATGTGCGTCCAAACATGGACTTCTTGCTGCCGATCAAACGCAACTGCAATTTGGCATTCCAATCGTCGGTTCTGCTTCTACGACACTTTGCATGTGAATGTATTCGGAGGAGAAAGTTCGAACATGAATGGTGAAGTTCGTTGTTGGTGCTGAGTTGCCTCTAGCAATAACGGACAACTAACATCTCGTCTCCTACGTGAAAGAATATATTCAACCGATGTACGTTGAGGTAAGTAGAAACACTCTCATTTCCAATACAATAGAATACTTCCTTAATATAAAGAAATAATTGATTACCGATTTACAAAAATATGGAGTGTTATATCTTTAACTTCGGATATATGGGAAGAGATTAATAAAATATGTTATATAGTTACAATTGCACACTACATAAACCCACTTTGGCGTAAACATACAAAAATTATTGTTTTTAAAATTATGAGTTCCCTCACAATACTAACAATATATATAACATTATTATAAGCATTAATAGAGAATATCAGCGTAAGAGTAACATTCGTTCTTTTATATTTGACAAATTTAGTGTTAATAAACTAGTTATTCGGTGGTTATTTATTTCATATTCGTTGTGTTTGACATTAATTTAATTGTGTAGGATGATTTGAAATATATTAAGAATGAAATTCAAAAAATTAGGGATGCACTAATATATATTACGATTTCATCTAATAGAAAATAAGTTTTTGAGAAATTTTTAGTCGAATTTGAGCTGACGAATGTGAAAACATTTGTTAGTGACGTAGGTTATAGATGAAATCCACTTACTTATTATTAAAATAATACGAAAGATTTAAACATTTAATAACTGAATTTTATACCAATATGCATATTAGAAATGACGATAACACTATTTTGAATGAATTCGATTGTCTTTTAGCTTTTAAAATTAAAAAAAAAAAGTTGACAAGTTTTTATGAATTTACAAATATTTTATCTTGAGTTTACTATCTCACTAACTGTATGGTGCTAGAACATCTTTATATAATTGCAATAACTTTTCATAAATATAAAAATGACCCCGATTTTAATGCAATTATATATTATATGAAATTAAAATTTAGAAAATATTGGGAAGACTTGTCTATATTATTTCTTTTAGTATGCATCATGGACATCCGATATAATTTATCAGGTACTAAATATGTAATTGATCAAATTTCAAGATCTTTAACTTTAATACATATATCACTTATAAAAGTTTAGAATAAATTTTATGTGAAATGTATGAATTATATGCAGAACGAATGAGTGTAAATATTAGTGGGGTACCATCTGCACCTACTCTTTCCGCGAAGACAACGCCAAAATATAAATTTATTTGAAAGCATTAATACTTATAAATATGATGCAAATGCAATAAGTTTCTATAGTAGACGTCTACCACATGTAATGAGACATCGGACGCAAGTTTAAATGTATTGCTTGCTGAATTAATTGATTTTCACTTTAATCATAATATGCCTAATAACAAAACAATTAAAAAAGTGTAGAAGAAGTAATTGAATTCTTGCACAAGTACGAACGACGATGGCCAGTGGTTTCTACTATAGCAAAAGACCTACTAACACAT
>CAIGRN010037675.1:0-15242 GCA_903798345.1 Fraxinus anomala
TGAACAAACAATACACTTGACTTGTATTATTTTTTATATATAAATTTGTGTTGTGAGATAATAATATTTATTTTACAATAGATTTGGGCATTCGAAACTATTCCAACTTTGAGAAATGAATTTTGCTACAAAATATCCTGATGCAATTGAAAGAATGGTCGCTTGAGAAATGCCGAAGAGGTTAGCTTCTGCAGCCATTGATAACATTGAAATCGAAAGAAGGAAATTGCCTCTTTTTTAAAAAAAGTTTAGTGGGGACAAATTGTGGAATTAGCTTAGCGAATGATTAATGATTTGCACGATTTAATATTTGCAGTTGGAGGTTAATTCTACATTGATTCCCACTAAAGCCGAACTCGAGGGGGTT
The DNA here is from genome assembly GCA_903798345.1 of Fraxinus anomala. NCBI lineage: Eukaryota > Viridiplantae > Streptophyta > Magnoliopsida > Lamiales > Oleaceae > Fraxinus > Fraxinus anomala. The sequence goes on from CAIGRN010037675.1 coordinate 368, forward strand.
TATTGGAAGGAGTTGACACCAATCGTGGAAGAAAATGTGAATGATTCACACCATTCCGAAGGAGATAAGGTTGAACATGATGTCGAACCACATCATGCATTCCACCAAAACACTCTTAATACATCACAACCACCACCGGTATCTTATGAGCTCAACATTGCGGATTTATTGAGAACCGAAATGGAAAAACTCGAGAGAAGGCTACAAGAACTCATTTCAAGTTTACATATTGTACATGTCCAATATGTTGACATTGTGCATATTTACGTAACGATATACACTTCGTTCCTGTGATATAAAATAGTTAATGTTGTTCTAATACAAAAATGCACTCATTCAAATAATGACAATGAAATCTTTCATGAGACACAAAATCAATGTAGATGTCATTCCAATATGAAAATTGTACGGATTAACATAACGATATTGAAATCGTTCCTGAAATATAAAACGATTTAGCTATTGTTTTAGTATCAAATACACACTGATTCACTTATTCTCATAACGATATAGAAGTCGTTATGACTATACATAACGAATAACGACATCGAAGTCATTCTTCAAACAAGGCGAGCGCCCAGTATGAGTTAAGGTGCGTGCTTAGATGACTTTTAATTTCTTTTCAATTTAGTCCTCCAAGTAATTGCAACCCAGATGATGTGAGCACAGAGTTGAGCGCGTCAAAGTCAAGCTCGAGAAATGATCCGTTGATTATTGAAGGAGGTCCATGACATGGTCGAGAGCAAAGTTGGTGAAAGAGGCGATGTGATTGTTTTCTCAAGTTACGGTAGATGAAATATCGAAATTAACAAGCCAATGAACAACTTTCATGAAGGGGTCGATGGCCGAAACCAATTGGAGCATTGTGTTGCAAGCAACGGAAGAATGAAGCTAAGGAGTTCAACTATGCGACCGCATAGTTGAACCAGGCATGCGGTTGAATGCCTTGCATCCGAGAATAACGGAGTCCAAGTTGAAGCTACTATGCCACCACATTGAGTATAATTATGCGGCCGCATAGTTAAATCTGGCAGCGAGTTTTTTGCACTTTTGGAAAGAATCTTGTTTTTGTTTCAAACTCTATATTTTGGTATCTTTTGTCATTTTTAGGATATATTTTCTTGGTAAACTAGGATTTTAGGAGTTGATATAAATAGTTTCACTATTTTCATTGAAAGAACAATACATTATTGAGAATTATATTGCGAGACAAATTTGCTTTCAATCTATTGTTCTTCGTTGGACAATTTGCGAACTTATCAAGAATCATTCTCGTGGCGTTCAAATCAACCGAGTGAGATTCTCAAATGTTCAATCAAAAGGGTCAACATTCGTTTACGTTTTGTTGATTATTTTGATTCGTTATTTTCTAATCAAATCCAAAACTTTGATTATTCTGGCTTTCTTAGGTTCGATTTCAATCTAATCGTGGGTTTCGCAGTTCTTCACTATGTGGGTTCACATCACCAGATCCTTCAACATACATCTTGCACAATTTACTCATTGAACTTTAACTTTTCTTTCAATCAAGCCCTCAATAAAATTGCACATCAGGTCCTTACACTTTCTAATTGTACATTTTATTCTCAAAAGCTACAAAATAAGAAAACGACATCTATATTGTTTCAGTACAATTTTTTACGGTAGTGATAGCGTTACAGCTTTATATCATAACTAAAATGACATAGATATTGTTTCAGTTCATGTGTAACGACAATGAATTCACTCCAATTAAAATCAAAACTAAAAGGACATATATATCGTTCGTTTCATGCTTAGCAACATTGAAGTCATTTCAATTAAAATTATAACTAAAACAACATAAATATTGTTTCCTTTTATGCGTAATGACATTGAACTCGTTTCAGTCAAAATTATAACTACAACGATATAGATATCGTTTCTTTTCATGCACAACGCTATTGAACTCGTTTAAGTAAAAAACATAACTAAAACAACTTAGATATCGTTTCTTTCATATAGAACGACAATAATATCGTGATGTGTCAAACTCACGAAATAAGATAACGACATTCATATCGTTTCGATACAAATTTGTCGAGTTTGAACTCATTTCAATGAAAATCATAGCTAAAACGACATAAATATCGTTTCTTTTCATATGGAACGACAATGATATCATTCTAGTTGAACAACGACATTGATATCGTTATGTATCAAACCTACGGAACAACATAATGATATCCACGTTGTTTCAATACAAATTTTATGAGATTGATATCGTTTCGGTTCAAATCATAATTAAAACAACATTGAAGTCGTTTCTTATAGTAGGTAACGACATTTCTATTATTATGCATCAAACTCACGAAATAACATAACAACATCCATATCGTTTCAGTACAAATTTGTCGATATTTAGATCATTCCAATCAAATCACAACTACAACGACACTGAAGTAGTTTCTTTTCATATAAAATGACAATTATATCGTTTTGACTAAATCGACGATTCGACCATCCACGACCGCCGATCATGTCTCCAACATACATAGGTCGATTGAAAGAGGTTATCAAGTAGGTTCGATCTTACTCAAAAGAAACTATAAGAATATTTTTTTTCTCATAGTTGTCTAGTACCATCAAACTATTTCGACTGAAAGAAAGTATCTCCATTTACTCTTTTTAAGTCGTTCGAGCGGTATCAACCCACTTGATGATCTTCTTCAATCGTCCTACGTATGTCGAGTGGCCATGGATAGTTGAATCTTCATTTTTAACAAAAACGATAAAATTATCATTTTATATAAACTAAAACAATATATAATGGTTTAGTTATGATTTAAATTGGAACGATATCAATGTCATTAAAATTGTACTAAAATGATAATGATATCGTATGTATCAAATTCATGAAATAATATAATGATATCCATATCGTTTAGTAAAAATTTGACGAGTTTGAAATCGTTCCAATCCAAATAATAACTACAACGACATATATATCGTCTTTCATACAAAATGATAATTATATCGTTTTGGCTAAAAAAAGTAATTCGATCGTTCACAGTCACCTGTATACCTTCAACATACGTATGACGATCGAAAGAGGTCATTAAGTGGGTTGATATTACTCGAATGGCTTAGAAAGAGTGAACGAGAATACTTTCTTTCGTTGGAATAGTTCAAAGGTGGTATATAATTATGGGAACACAAACGTTCCCATAGTTTCTTTTGAGTGAGATCGATTATACCTGATAATCTATTTCGATCATCCTACATATGTCGATGCATATCGGATGATCGTGGACTGTTGAATCATTGTTTTTAGCTGAAACGATATAATTATCGTTTTCTATCAACTAAAATGATATATATGTCGTTTTAGTTATGATTTAAACTGAAATGATATCAATGTCGTCAAAATTATACTGAAACGATAATGATATAGTTATGTATCAAACCTACAAAATAACATAACATCCATATCGGTTTAGTAAAAATCTGACAAGTTTGAAATCGTTCCAAATCAAATCATAACTACACGACATAAATATCATTTTTTTTTTCATACTAAACGATAATTATATCGTTTTGGCTAAAAAAATGTTATGATTTGAACTGAAACTATATCAATATTGTCAAAATTGTACTGAAACGATATAGATGTCGTTATATTATTACATGAGTTTGATACATAACGATATCAATATTGTTACATAATAAAGAAAATGATATATACGTTGTTTTAGTTATGATTTGAACTAGAACAATTTCAATCTCGTCAAATTTGTATTAAAATGATACGGATATCGTTATATTATTTCGTGAGTTTGATACTTATGATTTGTTTTTTTTTTGAAAATTGCAAAAGAAAAGGTATCCATTGAATGAAGGACGCAAGTTTGGGAATCGAAACGTTAACCCAAAAAAATTTTGGTTGGCGTGTGCACCTCTGAGTTGTTTACCACTTAAGAGCAAATGGTTCCTTGGAACGACATCAATATTTTTTTGTGTATTATGAATGATTTTAATATCGTTATGTGAATCAATGCATTTTTCATACTAGAACGACACTTGCGTCAACTATAACGATATAAAAGTCGTTTGTCTATAATATGAAAAAAATAAATAGAGCAACGTAAAATAACTTTAATTTTGTTCCAATAGCACAAAAAGCGATAATAGCACAATGACTACAAAATCTAATAAATCATTTTGTGCTTCTAGTAAGTACAAAATAATAAAGCTACAAGTCAAGACAATATTACAACTTTAAGTTTCATTACCAGTTTGGCCCGTACAAATGGAGCGAACAATACCAGTTTCTTGCAGTTGAAGCCTTAGATATCAAAGGGATAAGAGTTGATATTTCCACTTTGTATAGCATTATACCAATCTTCAACATGTCTCTGACTTTATCATACAAGTCCACACAAGATATTGTTTTCGAAACAAAAATAAGCGTTGTTTTCCTTTTGCCATTCTTTGCATATTTTCATTTTCATACACCTTCAATTGATTGTTAATATTCAATTAGATAACAAACTAATATCCATATCATATTTAATGTATCCATAATAGCAATTTAACATAAAAAAAATTTAAAATTTCATCAAATATTAATTTTTTATCAAATTTTCGTATAGTAATAATAATGATATTATGTCATTATGGATTACAAAAAAGGAAATTTAAGTCATTTGTACAGTAGAAAATTAAATCTATATTTCACAGTAGAACAACAGATAGAATAGCCAAAGATGTCTTTACTAACGTACATTTCACTTCAACTAATAGAGAAAAAAGGTTGGGAAGCAACCCATATCAAAACTTTAATCCATTGATAAAATGAATTCAAAATCATTATTGTCAAATGAACAACATAAACACACATACAACTACACGAAGAAATTATTCAGAAAAATGGAAAAAGAAAGAAGCCTAAATATAGAAAACTAAAAATACCATATATTCTTCTCCAAATGTTCAACAAGAATATTATAAGCGTTGATTACCTACTTCAACCAAATAAGTGCTTAAGAGAATGAAAATGTAGATTTTATGGTTTAATGAAGTAGAGAAAATGATGATAAGAAAATGAAAAGGGTTCATAGAGGATGTCGAAGCCGGTTGTGGAAGAAAGGAAAGCTAAAATTGAATTAGAACTAAATGAGAATTGAAATGGGAATGAGGGCAATTAATACCTTTTATACCTACAAGGACATTTTAGTAATTTACAAATTCTATTTTTCATTTCTTTGTATGTTTAGTCTATCTAAATAAAAAAAATAGATGTTGGTCTTTATAAATTAATTTCTTCTTTGACTAGGCCTTTTAAATGAAAGCCCCTTTTTTGTTTCAAGTATATTTATTTGAGGCAAAATTGCATTTCAACCTTGAAAAAAAAAAAAAAGGAGAGCATTTTCGTTGTGACTTTCTTCCTTATTAATACCGTCAATTTCCAACTATGAAATTTATTTATATTTTTATTGAATTGTCAAATGATCCGCTTGCCACATCATTGGTTCGTAATTGGCAGATCAAGAAAGAGCAATTGTGCAATGGTAACCTAGGTCGTAGGTTTGCCACCTATGGTACCTCATATTCTTTCCCATTGGTGGTTTGAATGGTTCAAAGACAAATTTTCTGTCCTTGAACGGTTGCTGTTTCATTAAAGTTAAATATCTTTCTTAAGTGATCAATTAACCAAACTCGAGTTCGATCAAAGTGATGAACTGAACTCAAAAGTTGAGGTCGACCACAATAAGTTGTCGAGATCATAAGTTATTGAACTCAAATGACTTTCGAGGTGGACACATGGTGATTGATGTCATAGGTGGGTCATGGTTAAGTGGGGTCTTTTTCTGATGTGAAGTTGAGTGTTCAATAAGTGCCCCAATGTCCATGCTTGGGTGAGGTCCCAACAAGATCCTCGTTGAGCTTATCTTCCTCAAGGTAATATAGTGTTGTGCAACTATTTGCACTGTTTCCAAACTTCGACCACATAATGGTTTTCTAGTAGTGTGTCAAGCTTGTCGAGTGAGGCGTCCCTCATGCGCAATAATAGCAAATCACTATTTCTGCTCCTCTTTTCACAACTCAGTTAATTTGTACTTGTGTTTTCTCCTACTTCGCCAATTTTCTTTCTTTTTAAAGTGAGATTTTCTAAGTTCCTGTTGTCAATGGGATTTTTCGATTGTTTGTGCATCCGAAATTAAGCCTTAGTTCTTTCCAAAGTAATCCATCATCTTTTTCTTTTCTTTTACTTTCTTCTACTTTGCTTTTACTATTCTCCAAGTGAGTATGGATTCGAATAAGGAGAATTCCTAATGTATTTCCTAATATGAACGGATTTAATGTGGGGACTGTGGGGTTAGTTGCCCCCAAACTAAATTTAAAATATCAAATTTTGGGACTTTTGAAAACTTTGATGGACTTTTTTAAAGTGATTATTTATATATATTTCATTGATTTTTTTAGAGATTTGTATGGAATTAGTGGAAGTCTTTTGTAGATTTTTGTAAACTTTCATTTAAAACTTTTAGAGACTTTTGTAAAATTCCTATAACTTTTGAAAACTTTCATTTGATATAGAATTTAAGTGGATCTAGTGTAATATTATGAAATTATCACATATAAGGTGATACTTCTCACAATTCCCCATTTTCCTTCCTTTTCCCCCATTTAATAAAAAAATATTTTAAAAAGAATAAAAATTTAAGATATTTATTAAATAAATAATAATAATAATTATACATATAAAAAATAAATTTAATAATCAATATTATTAATATAATATACCTTTTAAAAAATAAAAAAATAAATTTTATAATTTAATTAAAAATAAATATTTTTCAGAAAAATGAATGAAAAAAGAAAAAAAATTATAAGAATACAATTTAATTCTTTCATAAAAAATATAAATAAATAATAAGAGAGAGAAAAAATAGAAACTAATATCATCAATAGAAAAAAAAAATTCAATGTTCGTAGAAGGGAAAATGAAAGAGAAATATTGAAAAAAATATATATATAATTTTTTTTTTCTTTTTTTACGTGAAAGTCTCCCAAAGTCTTGTGATTAATGAGAGATAAATTTTAAGATTTTATTTTAGTACTTTTTGCTTAAAAATTAGTACCATGGTGATTTTTATAAAAGTCTCTAAAAGTCATAAAAAATTGAATACCATAAGACTTATAGAGACTTCTAAAAAAATTTAATTGAATATACCATGACTTTTAGAAACTTTTTAAAAGTTTATAAAAATCTCAATTTAATATATCAATACTTTTAGAGAGTTTCTAAAAGTCTACATTGAATACCCTTAAACTTTTTAAATCTCAAAAAGTCATTAAAAGTCTCAATTGAATACACCCCTCCTAGAATTTTTTCAAGATTTTTGTTTTTTAAAAAATTCTTATAGTTATCAATTTTTGTCCGCACAATTCTTTTATCCTAGCTTCGTCCGTGTCCTAGGATAGAAGTTGGGAAGAAAAAATGGACTCTTCTTAAGAAGAGGAGGGCAGGTAGGATGATGAGCTGAACTTTGGCCAGGCCCAACATGAGTAAAGAGTCTAACCTTTAGTTAGAGAGATATTCCTACCGTTGGCCAGAGTGAAGGAGACAGAGGTAGAAGAAGATGAGGTCGAGACATCCGCTTAAGAAGAGGAGATCATAGCCATCTTACCTAGACAATAGAATTGGTACTATAAGAAATTCCAATACAGTAGCTGGGAAGTAGTTGGTAGAGTGGCATAGCTAGTGTGAAGCCGAACACTAGTGACTCTATGGTGATAGATCAGAGCTTTCAAATACGCATTTCTCCATCTATTCTTCCTTCTTATTTTTATTTTTTTAGTGTATAGCAACCCCAACTCGTCCATCTCCAGTTTAGTCTAGTAATATGAAGGATCTTAAGGTAATCCTGGAAGGGAAGAAGAAGGTTGAGTTCGGAACACAACTAAAGGTGGTTAGGAAACGAAAAGCTTATGAGAATGTTAAAGGTCTAGCATGAAGAAAGTCGACCACACTTTAGTATCACTTGTCAAGCCCACCTTTTCATCTTAGTTGTTCGAGGCAAACCATTTAAAAAGGAAAATTCCCAAACCAGTGAGCGACTTCATACACAATGAATCCTCACCTTCGAATGTGAGGTACATCCTCCATATCGAGGTCAAGTACAATATCAGGGTACTAGCAAAAGAGCTGAGCTTTTACCCAAGAAGACTATTTGTTATTCTCCAATTATGAGGCCCAGCTCAGACTGCCACATGGATAGCTATGTAAGCAGCAAGTCCACATGGACAAAAACCAGTCGGAAAGCCAGGAAGGTCAAGGAGAAGAGTTGACGAAGTTGAAGTTAAGAAAGGTCCTTCAAACAAATCCGACCGAAGTCCCTCAATGTCGAAGCAGAAGTCCCTTCAAGCTGCAAGATGCCCTTGAGTCGAAGCTAACCCTGGTCCACGTTAAAGCTAACGTTGTTCCCTATAACAGATTTAGAGATCTTTTAGAAGTAATTGATGGGATGTCTGTAATAAAAGGGTGTCAGTGTGTCAGCCTACAACTAGAACGGCAAAACTCTTGTCAAATATTAAATGTAACGAAAGGATATTGATGTGATGCTCCTATTAAGGAAATGAGGCCACGTAGTTCTGATCCAACGAACATCACGTCGGCCAACGTAGTATAAATAGGGTCTTCTTGTAACTTAAAAGGGGTTGGATTATGAATTGAAAAATGGACAATCATATATTCGAAATATATACATAAACTCTGAAGAATTCCATACAAACTCTAGCATATGATATGAAAACATATATGTACTTTTTTTATCTATTCTTCCACATATTCTCATTTGGTGATTACATAAATTAATCTTATTCTTACTCAGTGATCGTTGTTAGCACGATTGCCCTCTGTTCTACTTACCGGAGTCCGAACGCTTTCATCTCTTGTCGAAAAGTGCCTCCCGTGCTCATTTCCAATTGACTATCATTGTCGTCCTTGTAAAAGCACACCGAAATCGTGCTTGACGTGGCAAGAGTGGGCTCGACATCTGTTGATTCATTTTTTAGGGTCAACAGATTGGCGCCATCTGTGGGAAGCGATACGGGTAACCACAAAAAACACATGGAGGGAAAAGGCTAAACGACCATTGAAGGTTTGTCCAAAGGAATTTCATATTCTGAAAAAGAAATATCCTTGAAAAAAAGGCTATTCGAAGTCAAGAACCCTTGAATAAAGGGAGATCTCATACTAAGGTATCTAAGGAAATGAGTTCAACTGATAAAAATGCCCTAAGAAGAACAAAGGAATATCTTGAAGAAGGGGAACCCCCATAAGCAGCCTCAACTTCTGGCCCGTGAGCTCCAGCACACAGGTGAGGATCCGAGGTGGAGGCAGGGTCGCTACGCAACTCACAAGGGATGGCCACCATGGTTTCCAACACGAGGAACATTACTCAGCAGAACTTAGCCATGCAAGAAATGCTAATGAACATGCAGGGGCAAGGAGGGCATCAGTTTCCTCCATACACAACTCCAGAGGATGTCTATCCTGAGGTACAAGGATATTATCAGGAGAAGAAAGTCCAGAGTCAAATCGTTGTGCATCAATATGTTGGAATGGAAGGTCCTCAAGATAGAGAAAATGAAATGGAAACATCGGCTAATTACGCCTCGGAAAGGCCATACGAGGCTCCATTCAATTTTCCTCCAAATTTCGAACCTAGAAATCGATCGTAGAGGTCGGGAAGTATTTTTGATAGGTTAATCCCGGGGGTGCCTAGAAACAGGCAACGCCATTCTCCCCAAGCACATAGGAATAGGCAAGCTTATCCTCCGCCTCCAATGCCTAGAGATGAAAAATGCGAGCCCCATCAGAAAGAGGATCAACCGATGTACCGTGAAGAATATCCAGTCCGACCCCCTAGAAATAGGAAGGAAAGGAGAAACTAGGCAAAAAATGAAGCGGGAACCTCTCAGATACCACCTCAAATCCATTAGGGAGAGGATGAAAATTTAGATGGGCCCCAAAGGTCCTGCGAACTTGATGATGACTACGAACATTCCCCCTTCTCAGAGGTCATACGGAATGCCCCCATGTTGAATCATTTCACACTCCCCAAAATCCCAAAATATGATGGGAGAGGAGACCCCTCGAAACACATGAACAATTACAAAACTCACATGAATTTGAAAGGAGCTAACCCGATAATAAAATGCAGGGCCTTCCACTTAACATTAAGTGGAGGTGCTGAAGTCTAGTATACAAGGCTACCGGAAGAGAGTATCCGAAGTTGGCTAGACATGAAGAAGACGTTCCTAAAACGCTTCGCAACCAGCAAAGAAGGAGAAAGACCTATCCAACGACTTCAAGAGATGCGGCAGGAACGGGGAGAGGCACTGAAAAGTTTCTTATCCCGCTTCACGGACAAAATGACCTATTGCGTATAAGTCACGGATAAAGAAGCATTAACTGCATTGAGATGAGGATTAGACATGAACTCCCTCTTTTAGAGAGATGTACAGAACAAAGACCCTACTACCTATAACGTCATATTAGAAATGATAAGGCGTGAAATCCTCNTGGACATGAACTCTCTTTCGGAGAGACGTGCAGAACAAAGACCCTGCTACCTATGACGCCCTATTAGAGATGATAAGGCGTGATATCCTCAATGAAGAATTAAAGGATCATAGGAATAGGGCAAGCGAGAGCCTCCAACATCCTCAAATGCAAAGAGGAAAAGACCCGGCTTCCCATCTAATGGACCATCAGGCCCCAATGAACCATGGACAGAAACTTGCTGCAGCAACCTTCAATGCAGTACCGACCTTAGCCTATGAGGAGATAAATCCTAAAGCTGAGATGCATCAACATCAGCCTTACCCGAGGCACCTGCAAAGGAAGCAAGGTAAAAGAAGAGGTGTTGAACCTAGAAATAGGGACAAAGCACTCAATTATTGCTCCTATCATCAATCTCATGGACACCGCACAGAGAATTGTTGGGACATCGTCAGAAACTCCTAAAACCCAAGGGAAGGCATCCTACAAGAAATGCTCCGTACATTCCGAACCAACAGCCTCAAAACAATGAACAGCATCGGTCTGACATGAATGACCTTACCAGAAGAAGGGAAAATGATACTGAAAAACCCCGGGAGGGTCAGAGGCAAAGGCGGAGGCCCCTACCTAACAACGAACAGGAGCCTATTATAGAAATCGATATGATCATCGGAGGCCCTCATGTAGGTGGGGAATCCGGGAACTCTCAAAAATGTAATGCAAGAGAAGCGAGTGACCCAGCCATGATAAGCTATATAGTAAATCAATCTTCAGCTGAAAAAACTACTCTAATCACTTTTACGCAAGATGATGCATTAGGAGTACATTACTCGCACTACGATGCCTTGGTTGTGAGAGCTGTCGTTGCCCGCAATGGCCTGAAAAGGATGTTGGTGGATAATGGAAGCTTTGTTAACATCATATTTGGTGCCGCTTTTGATAAATTGAGGATTGATCATGAGCTGGTCCCAATGAATTCTCCCTTGTTCAGATTTACAGGAGATAACATCATCCCAAGAGGCAATATCACATTGGCGACCGAGATGGGAATAGAACCACTAATTTCTCGCCATTTCATGGAATTCCTTGTAGTCAACAACCATTCTGCTTACCATGGGGTACTTGGAAGACCTACCTTGAAGAAATTATGGACAGTAACCTCGATTCATCACTTGTGCATGAAATTCCCAATAGAGAATGGTGTTGCCACAGTTCGAGGAAACCAACGAGGATCAAGAGAATGCTACTCCAACTCCTTGAGAAAAGTAAAACCTAGAACCACCTACGTTATCTCCACTGACATCGACATGGATGACCTCTCGGAACAAGGGATTGCTCATGCTGAAGAAGAAGATGTTGTCATGATCGAGGCCCACGAAGGAGGAAACCTCGGCGCTGTACCAGCCCCAGAAGAAGGGGAAGATGTGGAAGAAACAGTTTGTTTAGAGGAACTAGACCCTCGCATTATTGACTGCGAGCCTCAAACAGCCCCGATGGAGGAGCTAGAGACTTTCCCAACTGACCCTAAGGATCCGACAAAATGCCTACAGGTGGGGAACAACTTCCTGCCTGGAATAAAGGAGAAGTTGAAAAACTTCCTGCTCAAGAACCTGGATGTTTTCGCCTGGAAGCACGGCGACATGGTAGACATTGATCCTAAGGACAGTTACCATCAGTTAAACGTCGACCCAAAGGTTACGGCTAATGGGCAGAAAATGAGAGCCCTCAATCTAGAAAGGTACGAGGCCTTAGAGATGAGGTTAATAAATTAATCGACAATAGCTTCATAAGGAAATCTGTATATCCAAAGTGGGTCTCCAACCCAGTTGGTAAAGAAACACAATGGGAAGAGAAACACAATGGAAAATGGAGGGTATGCATAGATGTCTCAAACCTCAATCAAGCATGTCCAAATGACAATTTCCCACTTCCCAGGATAGATCAACTTGTGGACTCAACTGCTGGACATGAACTATTAAGGAGATGAGGCCACATAGTTCTGATCCAACAGATATCACATCGGCCAACATAGTATAAATAGGATCTTCTTATAACTTAAAAGGGGTTTGATTATGAATTGGAAAGTGGACAATCATATATTCGAATTACATACATAAACTCTGAAGAATTCCATACAAACTCCAGCATATGATATAGAAACATACATGTAATTTTTTTTATCTATCCTTCCACATATTCCCATTTGCTGATTACATAAATTAATCTGATTCCTACTCGGTGATCGTTGTTAGCGAGATTGCCCCATGTTCTACTTGCCGGAGTCCAAACGCTTTCGTATCTTGCCGAAAAGTGACTCCCGCGCTCATTTCCAACCGACTATCGCCGTCGTCCCAGTAAAAGCTCACCAAAATCATGCTTAACGTGGTAAGAGTGGGCTCGGCATCTGTTGATTCATTTTTTGGGGTCAACACTATTAGTCAATATAGATGCTATGAAGACCAGCATCACTGGAGCCATCAATTATTGTCATGCTTTACTCCAGTAGGTCGTCGCTGCCACAAGCTGAAGGTAGAGATCTTCTCCACCTCAAGTATTTAATTGTTAAACCTATTGAAGTTGCTCTTGAAGGACTTAGTAAGACATTTCTTGATACTAACTAGATGCTCATTTCGGATAGTTCGAGCTTAAGACCCCATAAATTGAGTGAGAAAAGTGGTGGCTAAGTCATTCCAACTCCTTATTGACCTTCGTGGTAGCTTTTTCAACCACACATGAGCTCGATCTCCAAATGTTAGAGGAAACTCTGTGCATGTGATTGCATCGTTGGCGCCTTCGAGCACCATCAAGGCAGTATAGTTGTTCAAGTGACCTACTAGTTCACTATTTCCTTCGTATCCTATTAGTTAAGGCATTGTGAGATTTTTAGGTAGTGGTTCGGATAAGATAACTCAACACTCTTTTTTGCTTTGTCTCCAGGCCGACTTTGCATCTTTTCTCGTACTTATACCTTATGAAACTATCTTGCTTATCTATATTTCATGTTCTTATTGTAGAGTCGTCATGGCTTCTTGAACTTCGATTTGGCTTATTTTGATGGGAAAATATTTATGGTTTCATGGGAAAAGCTACTTTTGAACTTTTATTTTTGAGAATACAAGTTGATTCACAAGGGAAGTCCTTTCCTAGCACCAACTATTGAGGTCAAAAAGTGATCTAGCACTTCTCAATTTAACTTACAAGGGATTATAAAATGCCAAAATCATTGTGAAGTTGGACTTATATCTTGTAATACTCCAAACTTCACTTTACACACTTGGACAATATAATTCATGCATTACTTATTATTTACATCGCTAGTTGTATTTGCATCAATAGTTCGTAATTGTTCTCTCTTATAATGGTGCATTTGATCATTTAGGTTCTAATATCTTTATATGGTGTTAGTCTTTGACCTCCTCGACTTAAGTGGTGAATCTTACATTAAGCTATGGTGGAAATTGAGGTTAATTGAGATGTTAGATATTGATTTGTTAAATTGATCTTTAAAGTGTTGAAATTATTATCGGTAAAGTTACAAGCTTTTGGAAGGTTACCCTAAATCCTAATTAAGTCTTTAACATATTTGGGACATGAGGCTTGAAGTGACATGATCACAATACAATAAAATAAGGTTCATATAACATTATAAATATTGAGGTGCAAATTGTTGCAATCAATCGAGAATCAGGCACTAATTGGATAAGGAATCAAATGAACGATTAAGGAATTAGCCCAATAAATTATTTTAGGATCATATGACAATTGAATCAGGTTTTAGACACATTAAAATAGGTCAAATACACTTGATTTGGACCTGCAAGGATAAGTGTAAAAATTAGATTTTACTACAAGGAACCACCTCATGTTTGGAACACCTCATCCTTGGACTACTTGTCTTTTCAATAGCCAATTTCTTCACTCATAAGAATTATTCACAACCCAAGCCCTTAAAGACCTCATCTCTTCCTCCTTAATAAGAGATTAACTTCAAGTTGAGTAGGGGTTAACTAAGGTTGTGAAAAATAAAGAAAACAAGAAATTGGAATTGAAAGTTCTGGGCATGTGAGTTAGCTCACGATTTTGAGGTTTTCCTTTATTATTTTTAAGGATTTTATACCTCTTGAATCTCCTCCCTTTCTTAAGATTATGTCGGAGTGCTTTTGATGATTTTATGATAACAAAATAGTGGTAATTAGTTTGCAAGCACTTGAGTTAAGTAACCCTGGTCAGAAATTTATGGGTGCTGGATTTTAGTCATTCAAATTTGGATTTTATGTAGTACTAGGAAGAGAATGTATGTTTGACTTTGAATGTTCTTAAGTTTCTTAGTTTTCAGCTTGAGGA